>JAIGNY010002074.1:0-55000 GCA_020152595.1 Chiridota heheva
GTCGACAGTTAAGGTCTTTGTTTGCCTCCAATTCAAAATCTTTTAGCATTCCTTTGCTTGTTATATTAAATTTGCTTTAAGGGATCGACAAAATATATCTCATATAGGCAATATTGCTCTGTTTTCATATCATTGTATGCTGTCTGGCTGTGTTTTGTGATATTGGTAAGTTTATTCCTTTGCTTATGTTTATATAGCCCCCTCTGCCACCCCACCCGCCACCAATCTCTTGTCCTCTTGTATTAATGGGTTTTTTTGTTTATTGTGACTAGGATCTCGGGCCCGAAGCAAATCAATTGAATAAAATATTGTCCTTTAATTTCTGGTTGTGGGTTGAATTATCCATTACCGAATATGTTCAATCGAAACTCATACACTACAGATAACATGTTGGTATGCGAATTAAGTGCTAACGTAACGGTGCATTTATCCAATAACAAAAAAAAAAGTATCATGAATGAAATGAAATCTTGGAACTACATTCTGACGTTACAAAGACATAGTGCAAAACTGTAAATATGATGTAATAAAATAGCAACATCTTTAGAAGAAGCTTTAGCCCAACGCTTGAATCTGAAGCATGGATTTCAAACGCGGGTTCACGTTGAGTGAAGAAAACGAGTAGAAACTAAACATCAGAATTATCAGACCATGGAAGGATGATGAGAAATCCAGGATGGAGGAGTCGTGTATATAAGGAGATCTACAAGTATTAGTATTTGAAAATATTGGGAACTACACAAACAGTGTAGTGGGAGGGGAGGAAGAAGGGGGTGTCTTAGGTATTCATGGGCCTGGCATCACAGCTAGTGATGTTGGGACCAACTAGCTTACTTAGGTGAGTGAAAAGCGAAAATTAGTAGCATGTCGGTGACCCGTATCTCACCCAAGTCAACCTTACTTCCTCGTTGGTTCCCCCTAGTAACTAGTACCCCAGTTGGTTCTAGGGTAACAAGGCTCTAGCTAAGGGAAGGAAAACCCCGAAAAGAAACCTGCTGCGATGGGCCTACAACCCAACCAGTTCAAGAATTCTGCTGCGATGGGCTAAGAACCTATCCAGTTCAAGAAACCTGCTGCGATGGGCTAATACCCCATCCAGTTCAAGAAACCGCTGCGATGGGCTAACAACCCATCCAGTTCAAGAAACCTGCTGCGATGAGCTAAGAACCTATCCAGTTCAAGAAACCTGCTGCGATGGGCTAATACCCCATCCAGTTCAAGAAACCGCTGCGATGGGCTAAAAACCCATCCAGTTCAAAAAAACTGCTGCAATAGGCTAACAACCTATCCACTTCAAGAAACCTGCTGCGTTGGGCTAACAGCCCATCCAGTTCATGAAACCTGATGTGATGGGCTAACAACTCATCCAGTTCAAGAAACCTGCTGCAATGGGCTAACAATCCATTCATTTCAAGAAACCTGCTGCGTTGGGCTAACAACCCATCCACTTCAAGAAACCATCCAGCTCATTATATTGTTACGGAAACTGCAAGTACAACTCGTATATCAGCATATGCTGGAAATTGTTTCAGGACAACAGCGATCCAGATTCCAACGGATAACAATCTGGGGTATGTGGATAGCATGACGCCAGTGGGTTAAAGCTGCAAGGCAGCTCACCGGCCAAATGCGTCAGTTATCCAGCCAAAAGAAATTACTTACATTGGATGCTGGAATGTAAGATCACTTTACTCAAGTGGTAAGGCAGCAATGCTTGCCAATAATGTGAATAAGTGAGTGTAGATGGACAGGTTCTGATAAGTCAGACTGAATACCGGTGAAACCATCTTATCTTATTTCTGGGAGAGAGGATAATATGCATCACCAAGGAGTAGCAGTGATAGTGTCCAAGAAAGCAAAACAGTTACTGCTGGAGTGGAAACCTATCAAATAGATACGTTAGGTATTTTACAAAATACATCAAATTTTCTGTTATACAGGCTTATGCACTAATCAACTTATCAATGATGCTAGTGATGAGGACAAAGACAACTTCTACGATCAACTGCAAGCTTTAATTGATGGGTACCAAAACATGATGTACTGATATTTATTGGGGACCTCAACGCTAAAGTAGGTCATAACAATGAAGGTTATGAGAATGTTATTGGTGAGTATGGTACTGGTGAGAGAAATGCTAATGATGAGAAGTTTCTGGACTTCTGTGGTAACAATAATATGGTAATGACTGGTACAATTTTCACACATAAGCAAATACACAAGCAAACCTGGACTTCCCCTGGAGGGAGGACACTGCAAATTGACCATCTGATGGCATGGAATTAAAATAATGTGGTGGTAACAAAACAGCACAGGACATCCGTACTGGACACTCGAGCCATGAGAGGTGCTGTCATTGCTAGTGACCATCATTTGGTGCTCAAAAAATTCAGACTAAAGCTAAAGAGAAAACAGAAGGCAGAAGTAAATAGGATGAAGTACGATACTATCAAGCTACAACAACCAGCAATTAGAGCCCAGTTTTCTGCTAATTTAAAAAAAAGATGTGATTTCCTACGAGATTATAATGATTAGATCGGTGATGATGTAGTAGAGAGTAAGTGGCAAAACATCTATAAAGCATACAATGAGACAGCAAAAAAGGTTTGAGGATGTAAAAAGAGGGGCCAAAAACCATGAATCGGTAGAGAATCCTGGAAGTTAGTTGAGGAGGAGAAAAGGCTGGAGAGTGATATTGAACAGGCCGGGTAAGATGAAATTAAAGGCAACTTAAGAGCTAACTACTGCGAAAAAGATAAAGAGGTGGAGAGAAACATTGGGAGGGACAAGAGAGAGTGGGTGGGTTACGTCGTTGCTTCTGCAAGAAAGGCATCGAGTAGTGGTGGAATGAAAGAGCTGTATGACATTATTAAGACATTATGCCACGAAAGGGGCAGAACAGGAAATGCAGTAAGCTAGTAAGAGACAAATCTGGAGGACAATTTGACTATCGACTGATGAGGCAGCCAGGAGAGAGAGAGAGATGGAGAGAGCATTTTGAAGGTGTTTTAAACAGATCAATACCTACTAATCCGGTAACGGATGTTACTTATGATCCTGCAATAAAAGAAAACACACTTGTCATATTACTAGATTCGAAAAAAAAGGATGCAATGAAGAAGTTACAGAATAACGAGGCACAAGGCCGCCGGTATAAGGATAATAGTACAACAGAAGTGCTGAAAGCCGATACTCATATTACGGAAGAATGGCTAGAGGATTTTTTCAGGGCAATATGGGACTCAGGAATAATACCAAAATCTTGGAAACAGGGGCTGATTGTGAAAGTCCCAAAGAAGGGTGATATAACCAAGTGTGACAATCGGAGGGGTGTTGCCTTGACGTCGGTGCCTGTCAAAGTGTTTGGGAGAGTTTTGATCGATGGAGTCGGAGGCTGAGTTGACAGCAAGCTGCGAGTTGAACAAGCAGGAATCAGTTGAGGAGGGAACACCACCGAACAAATATTCATACTTCGCAACATATTAGAACAGGTCGTCGAATGGCAGTCAACCCTCTATATTGTATTTGTTGACTTCGAAAAAGCGTTTGACTCAGTAAACAGGGAGAGCCTATGGGAAATAATGGCAGCTGATGGTATCCGACAGTAAATCATCACAATGAATAAAATACTTTATAAAGGTAATGACTGTGCTGTAATATATGAAGAGGTGGTGTCAGAATGTTTTCAAGTTAAGACGGGAGTCAAACAAGGCGATGTAATGTCTGGTTTCATTTTTCTAATGATAGTGGACTGGGTGATGCGAAGACAACTTAAGCTAATAGTAATGGAATAAGATGGAGGTTTATGTCAAGGTTAGAAGACTGATTTTGCAGATGACATCGTTCTGACCTCCTCTACCTATCAACATATGCAAACAAGGCTGAACCAATATGCTGCACAAACTGGGTTAAGATTAAATAAGAATGAGACTGAACTCATGAAAGTAAATAGATGCTGCGACAAAGTGCACATTAATAATGAACATCTGAAAGAGGCATACAAGTACCTAGGAGCAACTGTAAATATACAAGGTGGTGGTGGAGAAGATATTATTCACAGAATTTCTAAAGCAAGAACATGTTTTATGAAATTAAAGATGACATGGAGCTCCAATATATATATATATATTCAGTCAAAACAAAGATAAGATTTGTTACCTCTATTTTCAAGTCAGTTCTCTCATACGGTTGTGAAACGTGGAAGACCAAAGAGACTGACAATAAGAAATTGGATACCTTCATGTTCAAACGCATGAGAAGAACTTTGAAGATCAGATGGCCATGTGTTGTTTAAAATGATTAATTATTGAGATTTATTAAGCAAGGAGAATTAGCAACGAAGTTAAAATGAGAAGATGGAGGTAAATTGGGCATTCATTAAGAATGAAAGAGGACAGCCACTGTATGACATCATTGACATGGAAGCCAGAAGGGATAAGGAAAGTTGAACGCCCAAGAACGACATGGAGAAGAACGGTAGTGAAGGAAAGAGAGGAGCTAGGGTGGAATTCTTGGAATGAAGTCAGACACGTTGCCAGAGACAGAATACGTTGGACAGAGTACACTGCAGCCAGTGTGGGGTAAATGACCCGAAGAGGACAGTGAGTGAGTTACATAAACACATCAAATTATATTTTATTCTGCAACAACGGGAATATCAGTGGCGTAACCAAAGGGGCATATGGGAATGTTTTACCTTAAAACGCACATAAGGATACAATTAGCGTAACTATGGCGCGCCATTTTAACATTTAATACAGAATTTCTAAAATCAAGATTTTAATTTTTGATATCGGAAATTTAATTTTGATATCAATAATTCAATTCTTGTTATCAAAAATTAATTCCAGATATCAAAAATTCAATTTTTGATATCAATATAAATATAATTTTTATATTAAGAAATGCCAGGTTTAAGTAATATCAAAAATAAAATTTTGATATCAAAATTTAACCAATTTTTATATCAAAAATTAATTTTCCGATATCAAAAATTAAATACTTGATATCAGAAAATGAATTTTTGATAACAAAAAATATTTTTTATATTAAAAGTTTAATTTCTGATATCAAAAATAGAATTCTTGATATCGAAAAGTTATATTCTGACATCAAGAATTGAATTCTTGATATCAGAAATTGAATTCTTGATATCAAAAATTCAAATTATCGATATCAAGAATTCAGTTCTTTATATCAATTTTTTTTTTGGATAAGTAAACTAGATTGAGAAATCATTCCCAATAAGCGACCTTCCAGTTTGGGCCTAGCAGAGCTAGTGACACCAGGGAGTCATCATGGTGATATTAATAGCAGCTAACGTACGTTGTGACATGCAAAATTTGGCTGATCTGTTCTGGCACGGCGCGGCTGGTACTGTCAGACCAAGGACGTACGAAGGTCCTTGGTTAGACTGTGGTCAATATTTCCTACAAAACCTAAAGCAAAGAGCTTCTGGCAGTGATGGGCTTAGAGGTCTTCTTCTTGGCCTGAAAAGCTGTCTCGTATTTCCCAATAAATTATCTTAAAAGTCCTCTTTTGTATTTGCAACAGCAGCTTGCACATCTTCTGCCAAACGCAGAAGATGATCCATGATCTTACGAGTGAACGAATAGCCTAGTTGCTATTAACTGTTGCATATGTGTAGGTGTACGTACCTCTGTTGTACGTGTAGTTAGTGTGTACAATATGAGCTTAAGAGACATGAAGTGCATAGCTAGTACATGGCAAGTTTGCAACTTCAGAATTACCGCGCATTTTCAATCATACAGTGATATTACGGTTACTTCTCAATTCGGATACACACCGTCAAAATATCATTTTTGATGTGTATGGCAATCTGAAGGTTTTGATATCAAGAATTTAATTTTTGATATCCAGAATTAAATTTCCGATATCAAAAATTCATTTTGTGATATCAAAATTGAATTCTTGCTATCAAAAGTTAAATTCTTGATATCAAAAATTTGTTTCATGATATCAGAAATTGAAATTCAGATATCAGAAATTAAATTTTTGATATGAGAAATTTAATTCTGGATATCAAAAATTATATTCTTGGTATCAGAAATAAGAAAGTATTCTAAGATATCAGCAAACAGATTTTTGATATCAAAATTAGTTAATCTGATATCACAAAATGATTTATTGATATCGGTAATTTAATTCTGGATATCAAAAAATCCAATTCTTAAAATCAGAAAATAATTTCTGATATCAGAAATAGATTTCCATTTCCTGATATCAAAAAATAATTCTTGATATCATAAATTGTTTTTCTGCTATCAGAAATTATTTCTTGATATCAGAAATTCATTTTCTGATATCAGAAATATTGTATTAAATATCAAAGCGGCGCGCCATACGGAACTAGCTGTGATGTGTTACTGAAACTATAAATAAACTTGGGATGACTTGGATTGTACCATTATTATGCTGGTTGGTTTTAAGAACGAAGTCTTGAAAGTATATTCAAGGATATAATAAACAGATATTAATTCATACAAAAAGTTTAATAAATAGCATATTTTTTAATTTTTGGTATCATAATCATGCAACCTATCATAATCATGAACGAATGAACAAAGTAGCCAAGGAATTCTTTGTGGGTGTGTGACCAATGAGAGCTGTAGATCGTTTTCTCACTAGATTAACTTTCAAATTATCATTTCAGTTCAGTGCAGTATGTTTTTTTTTTAAACTGGAGAATCATCTTGGAAGGTTTTTGCGACCAATAAAGGACATAACGCAGGAAATTCTGACATTTCTTAAACCAAGATAATGTAAACCAATGATGAAGCTCGCCTAATAATGTCCTCAAGATACTTGTACAGAGCCTAGCCATTCAAGCTAAAGAACATGCAAACAAGCTACTGATATTGCCTAATCAATACCTCGGTTTACACTTCAGTGGATATGCTGCTCTATCAAGTCAAGTTCATCAATCAATAATCCACCCACTAAGCTGCACAAACCTTTTTTTTACTCTATTGTCTGCTAGACCACTAATCCACTATGCCTCCTAATGGTACCTCTTCACCTAAAGGAGTCTTACAAGAATGCTTTCAAAACAGGGGGACTTAATTTCATCCATATTGAAGTCCATTCTTGTGAGCAAAGATTTGAAGTCAATAATCCAAGATGCAGTTAAAGAAGTCATTCAGGCTTCCTTGGATAAACTGACCCATATGGTTGACATCCATGAGGGGAAAATTTACGACCTGGAATGCAAACTAGAAAAAAGTACTTAAGAACTCACTACTTTAAACCACAAAATAATTAATTTAACTCTGACATTGAGCAGCTCGATTAAGAATTTAATGTACTGGAACAATACTCACGTAAAAGTTCGTGTTCGCGTTTTTGGCATTCGTGAAAGTTTAGATGAAAACACAGACACCCTCATCAAACAGCTGGCTCACGACAAGCTGGGTGTAGCACTTCAAAATATGGATATTGATTGAAGTCACAGGATCGGTAAGCCGAATTCCAAAGGATGCCGTGCGATCATTGTGAAATTCACCAATTACTCGGCCAGGTCACGTATGCTAAAAGCTAGACGCAGACTTAAGTCAACGGGCATTGGTCTGCAAGAAGATCTGATTGCTAGAAACCGCGCACTCCTAAAAAGACATCTGATCATCCACAGATATCATCAGCATGGTCCATCGATGGAAGGATTTACGGGCTCGTCAAGGCATCAGACGGCAGTGAGGCAAAGAGACGAATCTCGGGGCTGAGTGATCTATCCAACTTGTGAAGATATCACCAATGAAGTCTCTGACGTCATACTGCTACATCAAATGAGGACTTTATTTATTTATTTTTAGAACAAAGAGTTTAGTTTTTAATTATAGTAGGTTTTTTCTTCTTGTTTGGATTGTTTAAATGTCAGATTCATTTATTTGTGTTTTCTGTAATAACTTGATATCAAATGGCAATGATTTAGTACCATGTGATCAATGTGACTCAAGATACCATTTGGAATATGTACATTTTTCAAACTTTTCAACTTGGATCTGTAATGTATGCACTTTTGGTGCTTTACCGTTTAGAAATGATGATTATGACGAGAGTTTTCTTAATATTCACCAAGGAATTTTAAACAATGTAAGTTATGATCCTTATTCATATGATAATTTATCAATAAATTGGGATTCCAGTCAACCAGAATCTCAAAATAATGGGTCATGTGACTATTTTGACATTGACAGTTATACCCAGATAAGTAACAATGCGGGGCTCTCCTTATTTTATTTAAACAGTCAAAGTCTTAATAAGAATTTTAACAATATTCTGGATTTTCTTTCGTTACTTCATCATTATTTTTCTGTAATTGGCTTTACCGAGACATGGTTATGGAGATCACAATGTATCGCCTCTTATTAATATTCATAATTATTCTTTAATTAAAAAACATAGGGATATAAATAGTGGTGGTGGAGTGTGCATGTTTGTAAAAAGTGGGCTTGTATATCAGAGACGTGATGATATCTCTGTTTTCAACGATTGCATTGAAAGTATATTCATTGAGTTAAACCTAGTTAGCAGCAACAGTAAAGTAATACTTGGCGTAGTTTATAGACTTCCAAGTAGGTCTCTTTTATACTTTAATGAGCTTTTGATCATATTCTGTCTACAATAAGTAATATAAATAAGCAATGCTACATTATGGTTTGGGTGATTTTAATTAAGATTTACTTAAACGTAATGCCATTGACTTTTAAATAATACTTATGCAAATTGTCTCTACCCATTAATAACGAAACCTATTCGTGTAAGCCCAACCTCATCAGCACTTATTGATAACATATTTACAAATGTTACTAATAATAGCACTCTGTCTGGTATAATTATTACTGATCTTAACTGAAGACTTCCCAGTTTTCTGTAAAAATGTACTCATAAGCCTGAAGCTAAAGAAAACTTCAATTATTGTAACTTCTCACAAGTAAATATAAATGATTTCACTCAAAACGGAGAGAGTGTTGACTGGAGTCCAGTGCTTCTCGACAACAATGTTAATTTCTCTAACGAAACCTTTTGTGATAAGCTAACTTTTCTTTATAATGAGTGTTTCCTGTATATTCAAGCAAAGAAAAATAAACATAAAGAACAACCATGCATTACCGTAGGCATTTTTATTTCGATTAAGAAGAAAAACAAAATATTTAAAATGTTATCTCCGAAACCCCTCAGATACAAAAATATAGAAATAAATTAAACCATGTTCTTCGCATAACAAACAAAAAATATTTTCTACATAAATTTGAAGAAGTTCAACATGATTCCAAAGGAACATGGTCAATTATAAATAACTTACTTTATAAGGGAAAAGATACAACAAGTTTTAACAATACTTTTAAAAACAACGACAATAAAATTCAAAACCTAACAAAAATTGTTAATGATTTTAATAATTACTTTGTTGAAATTGGACCTTCTTTATTACAAAATATACAATCTCGAACGCATGTTAAGGATTTTCTCAAAATCAATACTCGCAATCCCCACCTTTTTCTATTCCCAACGACCCAAGAAGAAGTTCTGAAGATAGCCTTTCAATGTTTAAAGCCAAATAAAGCTGCTGGTTTTGATAACTTTAAACCCTCTATTATGAAGAAAATAATACACCTAATTGTAGCCCCTTTAACACATATCTACAACGTTTCCCTTTCAAGTGGTATTGTTCCTGACAAAATGAAAATTGCAAAAGTTATCCCTGTTTTTAAAAAAGGTGATCCTAAATCTTATAGTAATTATCGCCCCCTCTCTGTCCTCTCATGTTTTTCTTAGGTACTTAAACGGATTGTGTTTAATAGAGTATATGATTTCTTAAATAAGCATGATATACTTTTTGATGGTCAATATGGTTTTCGTCAAGGTACTGTATGTCCACTGAATTAGCTCTTACTGATGCAGTTTATAAGTTATATAGTGCCCTGGATAAAAAACTTACATCCATAGGAATTTACCTTGATTTATCGAAGGCCTTTGATACAATTGATCACGATATGTTAAGTTATAAGTTGTCCCATTATGGAATAAGAGGTACATCTTTATTTTGGTTTTGTAGCTATTTGTCTAAAAGAACGCAATTTACATATTTTATTAATGTATATTCTGATCCCCTTTTCATTTAATGTGGTGTTCCGCAAGGATCAATGATAGGTCCGCTCCTTTTTATCATTTATGTAAATAATATAAGTCAACTATCATCAAATTCTTCACTTGTTCTTTTCGCAGACGATGCTAATATATATTTTTTTTTTCTGGTGACAATCTTTATAATCTTCAACAGTTAGTTTGTAATAGGCTTAATCTTTTTCCCAACAGGTTTACCGCTAACAAATTATCCCTTAATATTGATAAAACTAACTATGTAGTATTTAGTAATAGTCAAGCTTATTTTGATTTTGAAATTCATCTTAAAGGGAAACCTTTTGTACTAATAAGATTAAGTTTTTAGGTGTTTTTATTAATTTAAAACTCTCATGGCATGACCATATAGATTTTATTTCAACCAATCTTTAAAAGGTGTCGGTATATTATCTAAGCTTAAGCATATCTTACCCAAACTTGTTCTTCGCTGTATCTATTTAAGTTTAGTATTTCCACATTTATTATATTGTTCAACAATTTGGTCTGCCTGCAGTAAATCTTACATAGATAAATTAATAGTCCTCAAAAACGTGCAATTCGTCACATCAACAATTTTGATATTTATGAACACACAAGTTCTTTATTTTCTTCTCTTAACCTGTTAAAACTGCCAGATCTAATAAACACTAACATTGCTATTGTCACCTTTAATTGTATGCACGGTAGCTTACCCAACTAATTTGAATCGTTCTTTACTGAAAACAATTAAATACACCCGTATAACACAAGACAACACAATAACATACATTCCTTTCCTTGTCGTTACAATACCGCCTTAATTAGTCTAAGAAATCGGGCAGTTAACCTTGAAATTCATTACCTCTTGGAATAAAATCATCAAAACAGTTATACTACTCTGTAAACATCTTAAGACATACTTTATCCAAACCTATTGATTTTTTGTATTGTTATGTTGGGGGAAGAGGGGTTGTTTTTAGTGGACGATTCAAATATTATATTTCTTATCCACGGGTGGTGGGTGGTATTAGGGGTGGGGTGGTTATGGGTGGGGTGGTTTTTTTCGTTTTTTTCTTCTCTCTATTCTTGCCTAGATACAACTATGTATATACTCTAAGTAGATTAAGTCATATTATCTTATTACTTTAAGGAGTTCCCTACTCGTTAAGCCATGCTGGGTTTTTAGGGCACTTCCTTTCATGTCTTTTGGTTTTTTGGGGATATGTACAGTATATCGTCGTCACGGTCGTCGTCGTCGCCATTTTTGTTATTGTTATTATTATTATTTGTATTATTATTAGTAGTAGTAGTAGTATTAGTACTATTATTATTATCATTGTTATTATTATTATATACTATTATTATTGTTTGTTTTGAATGTTGTGAAGAAACAAATAAATGAAATGAAACCTAACGTTGTTATTCCTCGCTCTTGCACTTCTTTGTTGTCAATAATATTTCAGCCAAATAATGTTTTAATTTCTGATGAAAACAGTCATATAATAAGAAATATATCTCAGTGTAACAATAAATACAAGAAAACTGTTAAAAATGGAAGAAAATCAGCCAAATTTGACATTGGAAAACACTTATTCGCCTCTTCACAGTATGTTTACAATACACAAACAACAGGAAACCCTCTGCACACAATAGTACACTCCATGCGGCTTGAACGTGCTAAGATTACGTCAAAATTAAAATAAAGGATACATAACAGTTGGCAACATGACCTTGCTATATGACCCTTACTGCAATTTTACTAATTTCTGAGGATTGACCCGGAAGTTCGAATTGAGCATTTCGTGGTTTGTAAAACGATTACTTCCAAATGAAGCCTGATAATTCAAATTGCTTTAACTTACATTTTGGTACTGTTAATGAATGTTGATTATTTACTACTATTTCGCAACTTATTTTTTGGTCAAAATTGTGCCAATTTACTTTTGGATCACAGAAATAAAACAAAAGGCATAACATAAAACTGATATTGGTTTTGAACATAAGTTTGCAGGGACAGATCATACATTGTATATTTACCTTACACAGCACCTTGATATAAAAAGTTTCTGAAATGTTAACTAGTCTAGTTTAGATTACAACGAAATGTGTTTTGCTTGTTCCAAAAACAATTTCATCAAAAATCTGGCATCATTATCTGGCTAGACCAGTATAGAGCATTAATGCTGAAATATCCGTGTTTTTTTTTTTTTAGTAAAGGTACAAGTTAGAGTACTATACACTATTTTGATGTACTTGTTCTCAGTCTTGTTCTCACTTCAGAACTGATATCATTTTTAACATTTTATGCTTGTTGTTCTACATTGCATATTTGTGATTATTTCATGCTTTCACAGGTCCTATTAACCAATCATTATGGTACAAGTAGATCTGATTTTTTTCCTCAACAAAACTGAGTTTGATCCCTTAGATACAGTATATATAAAGCAGTGTACTGTTGCCAGGACTTTACAGTAACATTATGTACCGTCTTCAAAAATCTTGTAGTTACAGTTTATTTATTCTGTCATATTGTTTTTGTAGATTGAAAATATTATAAATTGAATGTAGTTTGGTTCCATATGGAGTGTTACTCTCTTTTGTATTCTGCTATTATATTGCAGCCATTTTTCTCACCTTCATACATTCATTCTTAAATAAGCTAACAATTGATTTACACAAATTGCCTTCATACATGTTGCTCTAAGGCCCCTATCTGTATATATAGAAATAACAAATCGTATTCATTTCAGAACAGTGTATATTAAGGGGAAAAGATTTAGGATATTGAATATAAATCACTGATTTTTGCAGCCCAGAATGTAAGAAGGATCAATGTTTTTATTGTTAAAATGCTGTCTTATCCACTTGAAATTACTCTTTGTGGTACTTGCAAAAATATTTGAATTCTCCTTCTGCTCAAACACTAAAAGAGCTCAAAACTTCAATTACAAAACACATTTGGTCGAGACAATTTGTATAGCAAAACCATCACAAGTTTTGTTTTACCTCACATGTCATATTTGTATTCATAACCTACAGTATTATCTGATGTTAATTTTTTTTCAAGCATCCCTAAGTTGCTTGAGAGGAAAGTACTGCAGCACCACATTGTCTTGATATTAACTTATCACTACTCTTTACTTTCCCTCACAGGTTGTGGCAAAGAGCAACAGAGAAATCAAATAAGTATTATATTTCTAAAAGAAAACATGTACTCAAATAAGTGCAATATCAGGACTAGATCCGTATTTACCCATCAGTCATTTAGGTTGTATGGAAGCTACAGCAACACCAACTGAAGAAGAATGCTGTGACTGACATTTATACAGCATCGATTGATGTCTCCATCCATTCTGTTTTTTATAGCATACTTCTTACATGATAAAATGAAACACGTGTTGCTATATGTGAAATATTGTTTTATCAGATGATTCTTTCATATCATATCTTTCTTTGTTTTACCTGCAGTAATGAATTTGATCAGTACATTTTGATATTGGAGCAGTGTAAGACATGAATATGAGTACCACAATATCTTCGCATCAACAGAAAAAGTAAACAAGATGCAGATAATTTAATGTCTTATGCAAACTATCATCATTGGTCCTTTGGAAAACTCAACTTAGACAAATTAAAGTGCCATGTAACTGTTTAATGGTCAATAATTACCATCTTTACCAATAATGTTATTATTATAAAACAATTAATTTGTATAGTGCAAAATCATGTTGGGCATTTCTATGTGCAGTACAAAGAGAAAATGATGGGGAGGAGCAGGTAAATAAGTATAACTTTTTAAGATTCTTTTAGAATATATTGATGATTTTTTTCTAATTTCTGACACCAGGGTGAGGCATTGATAGATTTCTTGATATCAAATAGTCTTTTATTTGTAGCATTTTAAAGACACATACTTCGAAAAGCTGTCATAAAAGACTAGTGACATCTAGAACATTTACCTTATAGTTTGGTGCAAGAAAATATTGACAAGGAAGTCTAGGTAAAAAAACATATCAAGTTTCAGACAAACAGTAGCAAATCAAAATTTGAGCTTTATTAGTGTATGTATGATATGTGATGTAATGCAGTATGATATAAGATATTTTTATAGTGTAATATATTGTCTTTTCGCTCTATTGACCTAGGGAATATATTTTTCACTGTGGGATATAACAAAGAAAAAACAAAGCTAGTTGGTTTCTTTGAAACTATTCTAAATTACAATTTCGAAAGAAAAAACAGGAAATAAAGGGCAGTCTCACTCACGAGACAACCAACACTTTGTATTTGTGTGAACAATAATTTCTTGTGTTATTTCACAAAGCTTTAAAATACTCAATTTAAAAACTAAATTTAATTTACATCATTAAGTGATGTCTGGTTCTTTAAAGCAAACATATAAAGCTTGCTCAGATATAAAGTAAAATATACCTGTAGTCCAAATCAAAGTTTAAAAATCTACGAATGGGTAGGTAAAAAGCTTTATGTAATTCTTTATATTTCCTTTCTAAATATCAGCTCTTGAAAATGAGGACAAGTCTATTCCTGCTAGATTATGATTAAGGGTATAGTCAACACTTAAAAACGTTTGAGTAAAATTCCTTTCCATCTTTAAAAAAAATGTGTGACAATGAATTAAAAAACAAAACAAAGGGATTACATAAGGAAATAGGAACTTCCACCCACTTATACATTAGAAGAGGAACATAAAAGAGGAACACAAATGTGCATATTGTGGCCTGAAAATTCAAAATGGTCAATTGTTAACCGATTTGGATGATTTTTTCCATGGATTTTAAAGCAATTTAGCATAAGTTGCTGCTTCTTTAAAGAAGCACTTATACATATGAAGAGTTTAGTGCATTGCTTATGTTGTGAAGTGGAAATTTGTTATCATTGTATATTTATTCATGCAATTGTGCTGAAGCGCCATCGTTTGCTCTGAGTTTTCTGCTTAGTAACATTGACTTTTTTGAGATGCAGTGTGTAAACCAACAGTGCCATGTAGACAAAAGGCCTACTGTACTTGTCAACAGGATGTTGATATTCAGGCAGCATCCTCTTCAATTTGCTGGCTGGAGTCATTGCACGAGAACCTATATCGTTTGTCAGCAGCTCAGACTTTGAGTTCCAAGTTCGTCATCCCTTTTTGTGAGCTATTTTTCAACTAAATTTGTCAATGTATCGCCAGTAATTTTTCTTTTTGTTAACCCGTATTGATAACAATTGCGATGTTTGTAGAGTGACTTTTAACAAGTTTTCGTAAGTTTGCAAGTTGAAACTTTAATCAAGATGGCGTCACCATTTGCTGAAATCAATATTAAGTTACCTTAACAACAGTGTGGTTTACTGTGGAAGTAAACTGGTTTGTCAGCATTGCAGATGGAGTATAAGCTCTGTAGCGTTGGTGGATGTGGAGTGTAAAGGAAATTACGGCTGTGTAAAGAGTCAGGAGACGTCGATTTATTCAATTAGGGACCTGTCTGTACCAGTGTTATTCTTTGTGTTGGTATTGATTGTTATTTTTGTTTTTTATGGTTTCATATATAATGAAATTGTCCAAGGGTAGTGTGGGTTATTTTAGATTAGCTGATTCCAGTTATGGTGAAATAGGAATCTAGAGTGAAGACAGAGTTCTTGCTGTCTTGGGATTATTTTTTGTCAACAAAATAATGAGTTGGTTTTGGGTGTTTCCTGTGTACAGCTGTGTTGAACTGCAGGTCATTGGTCTATGATTTTTTTTATCATCAGGAAAGGCTATGTATTTCCGGTGTTGAGTTAGTAGCCAAAAATTGTGTAACATGTAAGTAACCAAGTTCTCAAGAAGTGTTTTGGTATAATGCATAAAGATAAATAGTATCTTGTTAAGATATTATTACATACTGTGTATGTGGGATATTGGAAATTGGTTTCATTAAAAGTTATGTACTTGTGCTTTCAAGTTTCTGTGTGTTCAGCCGTCGTTTGTGTACCGTAGATTCCAACCAGCGATACTCCTCGCTACCCGGGGGATACTTCCCGCCCCCACAGTTTATTTCACTTATTTGTGATAAAGTTGAAACAAGACTAACATTTAAACCAAAAGAGATCAATAAATTGTACTATCAAAAAAAGTATTTTTTTACTTTTCTTAAGTGTGATGTGAATGTTTGTATTTGTATACCATTTATCCCTTAATTATTTATCTATAAATTCATCTGCCTCAAACAAGGATAGACATACCAGTTGTGTATGTATTTTGTGTTTAGGTTATTCTACGTAGATCTGATGGAGCCACTGTTTTAATTAAAATAGCAAACAGGCTCATCGTAACAGACCTGCAAGGTACACATGAATGTCCTGCACTCGCAAGTAATGTGTTGTGTAACACTAAACCAATCCAATAATTTGAGGACTCTGGTTGGGGACTCTCTAGTACTGTGGTGGTGCCACATTTGGTTATTTACTGGGTTATACCACCTATGTGAAGCCTTATATAAGACCCTGTATTAAACATTCAGCCTTTCCTAAAAACGGCTAGCTCACACAAGAGGGGATGGAATTGGTGAATGGAAAATTTGCAGTGAATTAGAATAACTCGACTTCATTTTGGAGCTTGGAAGCACCTTGGATCATTCAAATTATCTTCAAGCACATCCAGATGAAAACGGTATCATAACATTGACAGACTGACAGTTAGTGACAAGGAGACGCGGCACAGCCCTCTGACTACATCACTTGTTTGCCTTTCTAGTCATTGATTTCCCTATCATTTTACTCCGCTCAGGCCTTTCCCATGATTGTTTACGATAGGTTGCCCCAGCCCTCATAATAGTGCTTTAATATTATAGGTTATCCGAGCTCTCGTGGTGGGGACTGCTCCTAAGCGGTGTTACGTTCATGATCTTCTATTGGTCAAGAGTTTTATTCTCCAATGGATTGCATAGTGACCGTGCGCTTCATGTCTCACCCTATTCACTCCCAACTGACAGTTTGCCCCACATTGCACAGAACCACTTGAACTCATGACAGACGGACAGACTTATTTAAAGCTGGAATGTTAATTCAACCAAGTATGGAGTTCCATGTTACACGTGTGAGTTATAAATTTTCAAAGGTCAACATTCCAACCAGGTGTGTAAGAACATGGTTGGTAAGGAGCAAGACCCTAACCAATGAGTTACCACTTTTAATGCGTAAAGCTCCATATTATGCCAGTGTGATTAAAGTGTCTGTGTACATCTCAACGTATATGTAAGCGGCTCAAGCAATGTTATATTGCAAATATTTGGACAAGGGTCCCGAACATAATATCGCCCATTAACGACAGCTGCACCACTGATTGTGGCGTAGCCAGCATTCAAAAAGTGAGGGGTCCAAGACCCCCTTCAAAGACAAAGTGTTCAAATTTAGCCCAATTCTGAAGGCAATTTTGAAAAGCGAAATATATATAAACAATTATCGCGATTTTTGACAATTTCTTGTAAAAAGGGTCCCCATTCACCACGTGGCTACACCACTGCCTACAGAGCATGTTGAAGTCCCATGCTATGTATATGAGAATAACTGCAAATTTAAAAACAATTTCAACTTATTTTAGGAGCCTTCCCCATCAAAGTGATGTGTTCTAAATAACTCAACAAGGGGTTCCCATTAGACAGTGCTAACCTTTTTTTTTTTTTGGGGGATTCATGGTAGAAAAATGTCCAACTTTTGCCAGAAAATACCCCCCCAAAAAAGGAATAGATATGTAAACAACTCATGTTCCAGGCGAAATATGAAAGCTTTCATGCTTTTTTGGGCCCCACAGCCCGTCTCACTCAATTTCAAAAAATTGTTTTCGATTGGTGGCTGATAGGAATGATTAAAAATAGATGTTGCCTCATATTATTAAATTAGGTGAGTTGGGTCCATAAAATACTTATGGGGCCTACTTCTAAACTTGACAGTTATAACAATTTGGAGGTATCTAGCTTCTTAAACGCTAAAGCCGATATGACGGGTACTCATCTTGAAATTAGGTACAAATTACTGTTTATAAATCACAAAATAAAGTCTTTTCTTTTGATATACAATCGAATCTAAGAGTATTTTGTAAACCTCGAGCATTTATTTCCCCTCCAATAGCATCAGCTGTTGTTGAGAGGCAGGAGTGCTGTAGATCGTCTATTGGTGTAGTACATCCGTTTTACAGACATACACTCAATGCGCATGCGGTATAATTATGGCGTCCAATTCAAGCCGACAGCGGGTCTAATCGAATTGTGATAGAAGTTTTCTAGGCTCTTGGTTTGTGATTTGTCCTAAGATGAATTTGAAATTATGTTTTTCATAGTTTAAACAACACTTGGTTTTACTTCGCGAGTTGGTGAGTTCTTTTTTTCGTGATTTCCATCTTTTTTTTATCGGTCGGTTGTCAATTTTATCACGGTTTTGAATCTTTCATAGGCTGTTGTGCGAAAAGTAGTACTCAAATTGTGACATAAAACAATGTCGTTAATTCTTAAAAGTCTTATCTTTTATCGTGCATTCATACAATAAATATGTGTTCTTCGGTTTTAGAGCAAATTGCTTCGAACTACAACAGAGATTAAATTGAAAATCGTCACTCGAATTCAATTTGATTGTCACGTGATTTTGATTAAAGTTTTCGGGTCAATCGAGGTCATGTTTCCGACTGATAAGCGGACGTGAAATGTTTTCTCTCATCGCTTTCTATTTGTTGGAAAGTACGGCCTTTTTTTGCACCAATCACGTTGGATCTTATATATATGGTATTACATATGTTAATTGTCAGGCCATGTGAAATGGACTACCAAATACTTTCATTTATAAGTTACAAAGGACAAAGCGGCGATAACCTTGTGATTTTTCTTGCGCTCTCATTGAAAAACGAGAAAAAACACATTTTATAGTTTACAAAGTACGGTACCCTTTTTTGTAATAACTAAATGAATTGAAGTTCTCTATACCGTGTGAAAAGAAACAAAATATTCAAAGACTCTTTAGGTATAACAATTTTTCAGAGCGTTTTGCACAGTTCAGGGGATTATCGTATGAAACAATCATTCTCATATGCGTAGGGGAACCGCCCCTAAAAAGGCCCGCCTTGGGCCCTATTAGGGGGTCCATGAAAAACATGTCATGATACCCATATACCATAGGGAGCCGCAGGGCCCCACTCTCCCCGTATGGCCCTAGCTACGCCACTGGGGGAATGAATTAATCAACCGGTCTTAGAGGGAGGCTAAGTGAAGCTTGTGAAGGTAGACACCAAATGAAAAGTGTGAAAACTTCCCAGACTAAAAACAAACATTAGAAAGACTACCGTCGTCAATGATATTTTGCTGAACACCAGCCGATAATCCTGTTACAAAAAAATTCTCCAGACAGAGTCATAGATTAGAGCATCGTGAGATTCTGATGGAACTCGGGGACCGGGAGTGGCTAAGGCCCCAAAATTTGCATTGCGGACTAAATATCATTTTGGGTTCTTTTTTATTTTCGGGAAATTCATTTTTTCGGAAATTTTCTTTAATTTTGGGAAACATTTCTTCAATTTTCTGGAAATATTGCCATTTTCCTAAAATTTCCAATAATTTTACGAAAGTTTCTTCCTACCACCCCTTTACCAGTTTACAAATAGTTTTGGTGTACAAGACGGTAGTATACATTTGCATAGGTTTGTTGGGACAAAAATCAAATGTGGCCCCCATTGTGTAATATCTTCCCACGCCGCTGCTGCCATGACTGTGTCAGATATGTTCTCTTCTTTGGAGCCCGGAATGATACGCCTTTCTAAGGGCTTCTGTTATCAAAGTATTGGGTTTTTTTTAAGAACAAACTTGTGATTAATAAAATGCAAAAAGCATATGAAGCGATGGAGGTTTTATTGCTCTTCAGTTAACTGGACCGAAATCTGACATTCTGAGGGTGCAATTTTCAAGAGACTTCTCTAAATACCCATATGTGCTGATCGCGCATTTTTCTTGTGCCCCCTTTGTGTTTACTTGAGCGCCCTCTATTCTCGGCGAGGTGCACTTTCTCTTTTGTTGAAGTTTTTGCATCATGCCTTGAAGTTTGACTGCCTTCAATTGTGAGGTTTTCCGCTTTAGTCGCCGATATTCATTGGTTTTGTATCTATGATGATGTTCTGGTGAGTTCTGTTCAGTTTCTTACATTTGTTGTTTGTTTTTTTACAATAGTTTATTGATTTATTTGTGATGTTCTGTGAGCCGTTATCGCCAGTGATGCCGCCTTTGTCCTCTTATGTCGCAAGTATGTGCTTTGGCGATTATCTTATTTTCTGGGGTTCTACCTTTGATTTTCGAGCGTAGAATTTCATGTGTTTGATTGATTTTGAGCCTCGTAGTTACCACCATGATGATGTCCATGTTTTACAGATATTTTTAATGTATATGGCGTACTGCTTTATGATGTATTTGGGGTATTTCTCCTTGTTTTTGAAGCCTTGTGAACTTAGTTTTTGTACTAACTGAGCACTTGCTTAAGGACCCCCACGTCGATTTTCCTTTTGATTTATGAATATTCATGAGGTTCGTCATTGATTAGGTGCGTTTGATTGCTATCAGTTATGGATTATATGTGTTGGAAGCACTGGTACCATTATATTGTTGATCTAGATTTGTATTCTCAGAATCGTTTTATTGTTGATTCTTTTCCCAGGTGAGGTAACGACCGCTGAGGGATTTCAGATGTTTCAAGTTGAGTAACTGTGATTCAGGGGCACTTGAGCTTGGAGATTACATTTTGTAAGTGTTTGTAGTTATTGCAGTATTGTGTTGTGTATCGTGGCATGAAAGTTTTATATGGTTCCACCGTTGATTAATTGTCCGGATGTCATGACACTGATTTATTTTCCTTGGCGATTGTTTGTGCTGGTTTTTCACTTGTTACCTCATTGGCTAGTTTGCTTGTGATTTGAGGTTACGCCGTACCTGACTTTGTTGTACCTGAGTACATTGAATATTCACATTTGCATTTTTACATTTGCATATTCATATTTACATTTTCACATATGCATATTTATTCGTCTAGTGGTTGTGAGTGCTGTTGAGTGGACTGGGCGGTTTATAATTGTGTGTAAGTGTGCTATGGGTGTTCATGTATTTTCAATGCTTATTGTACAGATCACTTATTAGTCTTTTATTTTATGTTTCAGTTTTACCATTCATGCTGCGCATGATTTGAAGAAATAAATTAGCAACGCAAAGACTACTGTGTTTCTTCATTTGGTCTACTGATTAGAAAGAGGGCGCCCCGCACCCCAAGTCTAAACTTAACAGTAAAAAAAATACTCCACTCAAGATGATTGAAGAAATCACCGACTCTGATGATACAAAGGCCTCATCCCAACGTGGGAGTTCAAGGTCAACAACGAGTTCTGCAGCCGTCCAAGCCAGAGCCAAGGCACAGGCCCTCAAGGCAAATATAGAATTCGCAAAGAAGGAGGCCAGTCTACGGCAGCAAGAAAGAGAACTAGCCAACGCACTGCTGGTTCTTGGAGCCGAGAAAGAGTATGCCATGGCTGAGGCACAGGCTGGGGTTTTGGAGGCGGCTGTCTCAGAGGAAGGTAGGTCAGTATTAAGACCTAATTGGTCACTGCCGAATGCGGATCCAACCCAACGCACCACACAGTACGTCACAGAACATTTCCCGGGGGTGAACGATAAGCAACATAATTCTCCCGAAAATCACCCAATTCAACATGTTCAGGAGAACACCGCGGCTCCGGTGAATGTAGAGTTACGGACAGACCCGGCGAATTACACAATTCCAAATGGTGTAGAGCAGTTACCGGAGAGCGCTATGGCTGCTGCGAACCATGTTGAAAGGTCTGGCCCTGCGTACCACCCTGTCCAGAGTGTACCTCAAAATTTCCAGTATATTCACAGGACTTTGCCAAGTGATGAGCTGGGGGCTATCCCTGCAATGTTTGACACACAACATCAGGCTGCTTCAAAAAATGATGTGGACCTGTCACACCTGAATTCCCTCGGCAACATGTTTTTGAAGAAAGACCTTGTAAAGAGTGGGATAAGGTTGTTTTCTGGAAGCCCTGGGGAGTATAGGTCTTGGAAGACAAGTTTCAAACAGGCAACGAGAGACCTGGAACTGAGTCCTGTGCAAGAAATTGATTTGATCATTAACAACATAAAGGGCAATTCTCTAGTCCAGAGAATTTATGACACACATGTTGACCGACCAGAAGAAGGCCTTCAGCGTATCTGGAAGCACCTTGATGAGCGGCACGGATCTGCTGAGGCTGTAGAACATGACTTAATGCAGAGGCTGGAAGATTTCCCGAAATTATCGGCTAGAAATCATGCAAAGTTGGAGGAGTTTGGATTTCTTTTGCTGGAGACGCAATATGTAAAGGAAAGCAAGCAGTACCCTGGACTTCTGGTTTTGGATTCATCTCGTGGATTACAGCCACTTGTTCAGAAACTACCAGAATGGCTTCGGCTGAGGTGGCGGGACAAAGGGTACCAGCACAAGGAGAAGTACTCTGTTCCCTTCCCACCATTTGAAATATTTGTAAAATTTGTCCAGGACCAAGCTCGCATACAAAACGACCCCAGCTTCATGGCAGCAGATGTCAAGTCCATAAACATCCGTACCCTGCAGAAACAAGCTGTAACAGTAAGGAAGACTGGCGTCAAGGCGAAATCATTTAAATGTCCCATCCACAACTCCGCACACGAACTACAGGAGTGTCGTAGTTTTCAGGAAAAGCCGTTTGAGGAGAAGTCCATCCTGATACGGGAGAATCGGTTGTGTTTCAAATGCTTACAAGCAGGTCATTTCGCCCGTAACTGCAAGGCTGGAGTAAAGTGTGACACTTGCGGTAGGGAACATCTATCGGTGATGCACAAACCACTTCCCATCCACGAGACTGTGACTCCAAGATGCACAAAGGTATGTGGCAAAAAGCAACAAGGAAGATCCTGTGCTAAGATATGTTTGGCCAAGGCATACTTAAAGGATAACCCGGAAAAAGTCGTTCTGACTTATGTGCTGATAGACGACCAGAGTGACGGATCATTGATTGACGAAAATCTTTTGGATCGCCTCAACGTTACGAAAAACAAAACAAGCTATGCAGTAAAGGCAGTAAATGGTGCCCAACAAATGCAAGGAAGGAAACTTGAAGGCCTTACGATAGAGAGTTTGGATGGTTCTGTCAAAGCTCCAGCCCCATTTTGTTTGAGTGTAATAACATTCCAGGAATAGGGCCGAAATTCCCACACCAGAAGTTGCCTTGGCCTTTAAGCATCTGAAACAAATCGCGACGAAGCTACCACCACTACACAAAGATGCGGAGATATCCATTCTCCTTGGCAGAGATGCTCCTCAATTCCACAAAATCAGAGAGGTGATAAATGGCGAAGACTATCAACCTTGGGCCCATCGTTTGGACTTAGGATGGGTAGTCGTTGGCGAGGTTTGTCTGGATGGAGCACACGTCAGAAGTGATCGCAAGCACATGGCTAAAGATACTGTGACAACCTTTTTTACTCAGGTTTTGAAGAATGGCCGAATGTCTGTAAATTTTCAGCCATGCAGCAATATGATCAAAGTGAAGGAGTGCCTGTTTGAGGAAAGAGAGATAGGAGAGAATGTCTTTGCGAGCACCTCCTTAGATGAAAGTTTGGGTCCTTCCTCAGATGACAAGGAATTCACTGAATTGATGGACAAGGAGATGGTGAAAGATTCAGCTGGAAATTGGTGCGCTCCATTGCCTTTCCGAAAGAACCGTAGGGAGCTACCTAACAACAGAAGCCAGGCGGAATCAAGAATGAGAAGCCTTGTGAAGTCCCTGACCAGTAATGCAAGAAAGAAAGAGCACTACTTTGAGTTCATGGGAAAGATTCTAGACAAAAATCTTGCTGAGAAGATTCCGATTGAGTGTAAAGATTCCCCAACAAAAACCAGTGAGGTCTGGTACCTACCACACTTTGGCGTGTATCACCCTCGTAAACCAGACAAGTTAAGGGTGGTTTTCGACTCCAGTGCTGTGTATTCGGGCGTTTCATTAAACGATGTCATGCTAGGTGGTCCAGATCTTATGAATCAGCTGCTGGGTGTACTCATCAGATTTCGTGCAGAACCTGTAGCGATTACCGCAGACATAGAGCAGATGTTTTATGCCTTCAAAGTCAGAGAGGATCATAGGAGATATCTTCGGTTCCTGTGGTACGAAGACAACAATCCCGAGGGACGATCATCACTTACCAAATGTCCGTCCACATTTTTGAAACAAGCCGTCTCCAGCTGTAGCCATCAGTGGGCTAAGGAAAACGGGGGAAGAAGGCGAGAAGCGTTTCGGCGCAGACGTTCGGAAGATTGTGGAAACAAATTTCTACATGGACGACCTCTTGAAGTCCCTACCCACAGTGGAAGAAGCCGTGGATGCACTCAAAAGGACCAGGGATATGCTGCAGACAGCTAATATTCGGCTTCACAAGATTGCATCGAACGACAGAAATGTATTGGCTGCCTTCGACCAAAGTGAGTTGGCGTCCGACCTTGCTGAGGCAGATTTCTCATCAAAACATGAGGTAGCCGTACAGCGGACTCTTGGTGTATGTTGGAACTTAGAAACAGATGCTTTTACATTCCGGTTAGCAGAGCCCAATCAAAACGCCAACACCAAAAGGAAGGTCCTTTCAGAAGTAAATGGTGTTTTCGACCCCATAGGCTTGGCAGCGCCTGTGATTATTAAAGGAAAGATGCTGCTTCGTGAGATGACACAAGGTGGAGTCGGTTGGGATGAACCCCTTACAGATGGATTGCTCAGAGAATGGAAAACGTGGAGAGATTCTTTAAGTGCTTTGGCAGATGTACAAATACCTCGACCGTATGCCCCATTTCCCTCTTCTCAGGCAGTTAGAAGGAACTGCACACGTTTGGAGATGCCTCTAACAAAGCCATTGGTGCTATCTGTTATTTGAGGACTACTGCAGATGACGGAGAAGTGCATGTTCGTTTAGTAATGGGTAAAGCCAAACTCGCGCCTAAAGCAGCGACAACCATACCACGCTTGGAGCTCTGTGCATCGGTGGTGGCAACGGAAATTGAAAAGTATGTCACCCAAGAGCTGCAGGTGGAGATAGATTAATCCAAGTTTTACACTGATAGCAAGGTAGTGTTAGGATATATAACCAACACAAAACGTCGTTTCCGCACTTATGTGTGCAATCGGGTCAACCAAATACTGAGAACTACTAGTCCGAAGCAATGGATGTATGTTTCATCAGAAAAGAACCCTTCTGACCAAGCTTCAAGGTCGATTCCAGCAACAGAGCTAAATGACTCTATGTGGCTTGCAGGACCAGATTTTCTATGGCAACAGCACCTACAGACAGACAACGACCAAGGGAAGGTAGAAGTTGACATTCTTGTAGACGACCCAGAGGTGTGTCCTGTAGAGATTAACTGCAACAAGGTTGTCTTAGAACCTGCGACTCTCGGTGTGGAAAGATTTGCCAAATTTTCCAGTTGGAAGTCAGCAGTCAGAGCCACGACAAACCTGGTACACATCGCAAATTCCTTCAAGGTCAAGTCGGAATGCAAAGGATGGCATGTTTGTGAAAAGGCCAGAGCTGTAGAAGAAGCCCAGAAAGCAGAAACTGCTATATTAAAGAGCCTTCAGAGCAAAGCATTTTCTTTAGAAATAGCCGAATTGACAAAAGGAAAGATGAGTAAGAACAACAAGTTAGCCACACTCAACCCATTTCTTGACAGTGATGGAATCCTCAAAGTTGGTGGAAGATTACAGCACGCTCATCTGTCGGACAGAGTAACTCACCCAACGATCCTTCCGAAAGACCAGCATGTGACCAAGCTTCTCATCAAGCATTTCCACGAGAGGTGTTGTCACCAGGGTCGACATATCACCCTGGGTACCTTGCGGAACGAGGGTTACTGGATGATTGGAGGTCAGAGGCAAGTATCAAAGGTAATTCAGGATTGTGTGACTTGCCGCAGACTGAGGGGAAAACACCAAGACCAGATCATGGCCGACCTGCCGAAAGAGAGGGTCAGTGAAGCACCACCATTTACATTTGTTGGTGTGGATGTTTTCGGACCGTTTGCTATAAACAGTCGCAGAACCAGGGCCTGTTCCAGTCAACCTAAGAGATGGGCTGCACTATTTACATGCATGGTGACCAGAGGTGTTCACATTGAAGTTCTAGAATCCATGGACAGTTCCTCCTTCATCAACGCCTTGAGAAGATTCTTTGCCGTGAGAGGTCCAGCCAGGCAGATCCGATCCGATTGTGGCTCAAACTTTGTAGGCGCATGCAATGAGATTGGACGTCAGATTGGAGACACTGAATCTGTCAAGAGGTACTTGCTGAGTCATGGTTGTAAGTGGGTTTTCAACCCGCCCCATGCATCGAATATGGGTGGAGCCTGGGAACGGATGATTGGAATTGCACGCCGCATCCTCGCTGGAATTTTGAGAGACGTCAAGCCAAGTCAGCTGACTCATGAAGTCTTCACCACCCTTATGGCTGAAGTAGCGGCCATAATCAACTCCCGTCCCTTACTACCGGATAGTAGTACCCCAGAACTGCCGCTGAATCTGTCACCCAACATGCTGTTAACGATGAAACCATCTCAAGTAACAGCACCCGATGGACCGTTTACCCAGAAGGACCTATTAAGGGGTCAGTGGCGTCGAGTCCAACACCTGTCCAACATGTTTTGGAATAAGTGGCGAAAAGACTACCTACCCTGCTCCAGACAAGAAGCAAATGGCAGGTTCCTAAACGAGACCTAAAGATTGGTGATGTCGTCCTTGTCAACCAGGAGACCCATCGAAATGATTGGCCATTGGGCAAAGTTGTTGACGTCATATCCAGCAGTGATGGTCGTGTGAGGAAAGCCCGCGTAGAGGTAGTAGCAGACGACAGGACCAAACTAGTCCGACAACCAACCAATGGGATAGTAAAGAAGACGATGTTGCGACCTGTCAGGAGTTGGTGCTCCTAGTACCGGTTTAGCCCCTATGTATTCCGGAGAGATTAACTCTAGAACCTTATTTTCGTTTTGGACTATGTAGTGAGGTTCCATGAACTCTAAGTCAACGTTTTATGTGATTGAATTGGACATTGTATTTAAGCCTTACCTTGATTGTTGTAATATTTTTTTGTGCAATGTCTCTAGTGTCTTTGTGGGCCTTTGCTTGTTTGAGACCGGTTAGGCTGGTTTTGTATTTGGCAGATTTTGTCTTGTGGGTTTCAGTTTTGTTTCTTTGTGTGTGTGATATTGCCATTATCACAGGGGGGAGTGTGCTGATCGCGCATTTTCCTTGTGCCCCCTTTGTGTTTACTTGAGCGCCCTCTATTCTCGGCGAGGTGCACTTTCTCTTTTGTTGAAGTTTTTGCATCATGCCTTGAAGTTTGACTGCCTTCAATTGTGAGGTTTTCCGCTTTAGTCGCCGATATTCATTGGTTTTGTATCTATGATGATGTTCTGGTGAGTTCTGTTCAGTTTCTTACATTTGTTGTTTGTTTTTTACAATAGTTTATTGATTTATTTGTGATGTTCTGTGAGCCGTTATCGCCAGTGATGCCGCCTTTGTCCTCTTATGTCGCAAGTATGTGCTTTGGCGATTATCTTATTTTCACGGGGTTCTACCTTTGATTTTCGAGCGTAGAATTTCATGTGTTTGATTGATTTTTGAGCCTCGTAGTTACCACCATGATGATGTCCATGTTTTACAGATATTTTTAATGTATATGGCGTACTGCTTTATGATGTATTTGGGGTATTTCTCCTTGTTTTTTGAAGCCTTGTGAACTTAGTTTTTGTACTAACTGAGCACTTGCTTAAGGACCCCCCACGTCGATTTTCCTTTTGATTTATGAATATTCATGAGGTTCGTCATTGATTAGGTGCGTTTGATTGCTATCAGTTATGGATTATATGTGTTGGAAGCACTGGTACCATTATATTGTTGATCTAGATTTGTATTCTCAGAATCGTTTTATTGTTGATTCTTTTCCCAGGTGAGGTAACGACCGCTGAGGGATTTCAGATGTTTCAAGTTGAGTAACTGTGATTCAGGGGCACTTGAGCTTGGAGATTACATTTTGTAAGTGTTTGTAGTTATTGCAGTATTGTGTTGTGTATCGTGGCATGAAAGTTTTATATGATTCCACCGTTGATTAATTGTCCGGAAGTCATGACACTGATTTATTTTCCTTGGCGATTGTTTGTGCTGGTTTTTCACTTGTTACCTCATTGGCTAGTTTGCTTGTGATTTGAGGTTACGCCGTACCTGACTTTGTTGTACCTGAGTACATTGAATATTCACATTTGCATTTTTTACATTTGCATATTCATATTTACATTTTCACATATGCATATTTATTCGTCTAGTGGTTGTGAGTGTTGTTGAGTGGACTGGGCGGTGTTATAATTTTGTGTAAGTGTGCTATGGGTGTTCATGTATTTTCAATGCTTATTGTACAGATCACTTATTAGTCTTTTATTTTATGTTTCAGTTTTACCATTCATGCTGCGCATGATTTGAAGAAATAAATTAGCAACGCAAAGACTACTGTGTTTCTTCATTTGGTCTACTGATTAGAAAGAGGGCGCCCGCACCCCAAGTCTAAACTTAACAGTAAAAAAAATACTCCACTCAAGATGATTGAAGAAATCACCGACTCTGATGATACAAAGGCCTCATCCCAACGTGGGAGTTCAAGGTCAACAACGAGTTCTGCAGCCGTCCAAGCCAGAGCCAAGGCACAGGCCCTCAAGGCAAATATAGAATTCGCAAAGAAGGAGGCCAGTCTACGGCAGCAAGAAAGAGAACTAGCCAACGCACTGCTGGTTCTTGGAGCCGAGAAAGAGTATGCCATGGCTGAGGCACAGGCTGGGGTTTTGGAGGCGGCTGTCTCAGAGGAAGGTAGGTCAGTATTAAGACCTAATTGGTCACTGCCGAATGCGGATCCAACCCAACGCACCACACAGTACGTCACAGAACATTTCCCGGGGGTGAACGATAAGCAACATAATTCTCCCGAAAATCACCCAATTCAACATGTTCAGGAGAACACCGCGGCTCCGGTGAATGTAGAGTTACGGACAGACCCGGCGAATTACACAATTCCAAATGGTGTAGAGCAGTTACCGGAGAGCGCTATGGCTGCTGCGAACCATGTTGAAAGGTCTGGCCCTGCGTACCACCCTGTCCAGAGTGTACCTCAAAATTTCCAGTATATTCACAGGACTTTGCCAAGTGATGAGCTGGGGGCTATCCCTGCAATGTTTGACACACAACATCAGGCTGCTTCAAAAAATGATGTGGACCTGTCACACCTGAATTCCCTCGGCAACATGTTTTTGAAGAAAGACCTTGTAAAGAGTGGGATAAGGTTGTTTTCTGGAAGCCCTGGGGAGTATAGGTCTTGGAAGACAAGTTTCAAACAGGCAACGAGAGACCTGGAACTGAGTCCTGTGCAAGAAATTGATTTGATCATTAACAACATAAAGGGCAATTCTCTAGTCCAGAGAATTTATGACACACATGTTGACCGACCAGAAGAAGGCCTTCAGCGTATCTGGAAGCACCTTGATGAGCGGCACGGATCTGCTGAGGCTGTAGAACATGACTTAATGCAGAGGCTGGAAGATTTCCCGAAATTATCGGCTAGAAATCATGCAAAGTTGGAGGAGTTTGGATTTCTTTTGCTGGAGACGCAATATGTAAAGGAAAGCAAGCAGTACCCTGGACTTCTGGTTTTGGATTCATCTCGTGGATTACAGCCACTTGTTCAGAAACTACCAGAATGGCTTCGGCTGAGGTGGCGGGACAAAGGGTACCAGCACAAGGAGAAGTACTCTGTTCCCTTCCCACCATTTGAAATATTTGTAAAATTTGTCCAGGACCAAGCTCGCATACAAAACGACCCCAGCTTCATGGCAGCAGATGTCAAGTCCATAAACATCCGTACCCTGCAGAAACAAGCTGTAACAGTAAGGAAGACTGGCGTCAAGGCGAAATCATTTAAATGTCCCATCCACAACTCCGCACACGAACTACAGGAGTGTCGTAGTTTTCAGGAAAAGCCGTTTGAGGAGAAGTCCATCCTGATACGGGAGAATCGGTTGTGTTTCAAATGCTTACAAGCAGGTCATTTCGCCCGTAACTGCAAGGCTGGAGTAAAGTGTGACACTTGCGGTAGGGAACATCTATCGGTGATGCACAAACCACTTCCCATCCACGAGACTGTGACTCCAAGATGCACAAAGGTATGTGGCAAAAAGCAACAAGGAAGATCCTGTGCTAAGATATGTTTGGCCAAGGCATACTTAAAGGATAACCCGGAAAAAGTCGTTCTGACTTATGTGCTGATAGACGACCAGAGTGACGGATCATTGATTGACGAAAATCTTTTGGATCGCCTCAACGTTACGAAAAACAAAACAAGCTATGCAGTAAAGGCAGTAAATGGTGCCCAACAAATGCAAGGAAGGAAACTTGAAGGCCTTACGATAGAGAGTTTGGATGGTTCTGTCAAAGCTCCAGCCCCCATTTTGTTTGAGTGTAATAACATTCCAGGGAATAGGGCCGAAATTCCCACACCAGAAGTTGCCTTGGCCTTTAAGCATCTGAAACAAATCGCGACGAAGCTACCACCACTACACAAAGATGCGGAGATATCCATTCTCCTTGGCAGAGATGCTCCTCAATTCCACAAAATCAGAGAGGTGATAAATGGCGAAGACTATCAACCTTGGGCCCATCGTTTGGACTTAGGATGGGTAGTCGTTGGCGAGGTTTGTCTGGATGGAGCACACGTCAGAAGTGATCGCAAGCACATGGCTAAAGATACTGTGACAACCTTTTTTACTCAGGTTTTGAAGAATGGCCGAATGTCTGTAAATTTTCAGCCATGCAGCAATATGATCAAAGTGAAGGAGTGCCTGTTTGAGGAAAGAGAGATAGGAGAGAATGTCTTTGCGAGCACCTCCTTAGATGAAAGTTTGGGTCCTTCCTCAGATGACAAGGAATTCACTGAATTGATGGACAAGGAGATGGTGAAAGATTCAGCTGGAAATTGGGGCGCTCCATTGCCTTTCCGAAAGAACCGTAGGGAGCTACCTAACAACAGAAGCCAGGCGGAATCAAGAATGAGAAGCCTTGTGAAGTCCCTGACCAGTAATGCAAGAAAGAAAGAGCACTACTTTGAGTTCATGGGAAAGATTCTAGACAAAAATCTTGCTGAGAAGATTCCGATTGAGTGTAAAGATTCCCCAACAAAAACCAGTGAGGTCTGGTACCTACCACACTTTGGCGTGTATCACCCTCGTAAACCAGACAAGTTAAGGGTGGTTTTCGACTCCAGTGCTGTGTATTCGGGCGTTTCATTAAACGATGTCATGCTAGGTGGTCCAGATCTTATGAATCAGCTGCTGGGTGTACTCATCAGATTTCGTGCAGAACCTGTAGCGATTACCGCAGACATAGAGCAGATGTTTTATGCCTTCAAAGTCAGAGAGGATCATAGGAGATATCTTCGGTTCCTGTGGTACGAAGACAACAATCCCGAGGGGACGATCATCACTTACCAAATGTCCGTCCACATTTTTGGAAACAAGCCGTCTCCAGCTGTAGCCATCAGTGGGCTAAGGAAAACGGGGGAAGAAGGCGAGAAGCGTTTCGGCGCAGACGTTCGGAAGATTGTGGAAACAAATTTCTACATGGACGACCTCTTGAAGTCCCTACCCACAGTGGAAGAAGCCGTGGATGCACTCAAAAGGACCAGGGATATGCTGCAGACAGCTAATATTCGGCTTCACAAGATTGCATCGAACGACAGAAATGTATTGGCTGCCTTCGACCAAAGTGAGTTGGCGTCCGACCTTGCTGAGGCAGATTTCTCATCAAAACATGAGGTAGCCGTACAGCGGACTCTTGGTGTATGTTGGAACTTAGAAACAGATGCTTTTACATTCCGGTTAGCAGAGCCCAATCAAAACGCCAACACCAAAAGGAAGGTCCTTTCAGAAGTAAATGGTGTTTTCGACCCCATAGCTTGGCAGCGCCTGTGATTATTAAAGGAAAGATGCTGCTTCGTGAGATGACACAAGGTGGAGTCGGTTGGGATGAACCCCTTACAGATGGATTGCTCAGAGAATGGAAAACGTGGAGAGATTCTTTAAGTGCTTTGGCAGATGTACAAATACCTCGACCGTATGCCCCATTTCCCTCTTCTCAGGCAGTTAGAAGGGAACTGCACACGTTTGGAGATGCCTCTAACAAAGCCATTGGTGCTATCTGTTATTTGAGGACTACTGCAGATGACGGAGAAGTGCATGTTCGTTTAGTAATGGGTAAAGCCAAACTCGCGCCTAAAGCAGCGACAACCATACCACGCTTGGAGCTCTGTGCATCGGTGGTGGCAACGGAAATTGAAAAGTATGTCACCCAAGAGCTGCAGATGGAGATAGATGAATCCAAGTTTTACACTGATAGCAAGGTAGTGTTAGGATATATAACCAACACAAAACGTCGTTTCCGCACTTATGTGTGCAATCGGGTCAACCAAATACTGAGAACTACTAGTCCGAAGCAATGGATGTATGTTTCATCAGAAAAGAACCCTTCTGACCAAGCTTCAAGGTCGATTCCAGCAACAGAGCTAAATGACTCTATGTGGCTTGCAGGACCAGATTTTCTATGGCAACAGCACCTACAGACAGACAACGACCAAGGGAAGGTAGAAGTTGACATTCTTGTAGACGACCCAGAGGTGTGTCCTGTAGAGATTAACTGCAACAAGGTTGTCTTAGAACCTGCGACTCTCGGTGTGGAAAGATTTGCCAAATTTTCCAGTTGGAAGTCAGCAGTCAGAGCCACGACAAACCTGGTACACATCGCAAATTCCTTCAAGGTCAAGTCGGAATGCAAAGGATGGCATGTTTGTGAAAAGGCCAGAGCTGTAGAAGAAGCCCAGAAAGCAGAAACTGCTATATTAAAGAGCCTTCAGAGCAAAGCATTTTCTTTAGAAATAGCCGAATTGACAAAAGGAAAGATGAGTAAGAACAACAAGTTAGCCACACTCAACCCATTTCTTGACAGTGATGGAATCCTCAAAGTTGGTGGAAGATTACAGCACGCTCATCTGTCGGACAGAGTAACTCACCCAACGATCCTTCCGAAAGACCAGCATGTGACCAAGCTTCTCATCAAGCATTTCCACGAGAGGTGTTGTCACCAGGGTCGACATATCACCCTGGGTACCTTGCGGAACGAGGGTTACTGGATGATTGGAGGTCAGAGGCAAGTATCAAAGGTAATTCAGGATTGTGTGACTTGCCGCAGACTGAGGGGAAAACACCAAGACCAGATCATGGCCGACCTGCCGAAAGAGAGGGTCAGTGAAGCACCACCATTTACATTTGTTGGTGTGGATGTTTTCGGACCGTTTGCTATAAACAGTCGCAGAACCAGGGCCTGTTCCAGTCAACCTAAGAGATGGGCTGCACTATTTACATGCATGGTGACCAGAGGTGTTCACATTGAAGTTCTAGAATCCATGGACAGTTCCTCCTTCATCAACGCCTTGAGAAGATTCTTTGCCGTGAGAGGTCCAGCCAGGCAGATCCGATCCGATTGTGGCTCAAACTTTGTAGGCGCATGCAATGAGATTGACGTCAGATTGGAGACACTGAATCTGTCAAGAGGTACTTGCTGAGTCATGGTTGTAAGTGGGTTTTCAACCCGCCCCATGCATCGAATATGGGTGGAGCCTGGGAACGGATGATTGGAATTGCACGCCGCATCCTCGCTGGAATTTTGAGAGACGTCAAGCCAAGTCAGCTGACTCATGAAGTCTTCACCACCCTTATGGCTGAAGTAGCGGCCATAATCAACTCCCGTCCCTTACTACCGGATAGTAGTACCCCAGAACTGCCGCTGAATCTGTCACCCAACATGCTGTTAACGATGAAACCATCTCAAGTAACAGCACCCGATGGACCGTTTACCCAGAAGGACCTATTAAGGGGTCAGTGGCGTCGAGTCCAACACCTGTCCAACATGTTTTGGAATAAGTGGCGAAAAGACTACCTACCCCTGCTCCAGACAAGAAGCAAATGGCAGGTTCCTAAACGAGACCTAAAGATTGGTGATGTCGTCCTTGTCAACCAGGAGACCCATCGAAATGATTGGCCATTGGGCAAAGTTGTTGACGTCATATCCAGCAGTGATGGTCGTGTGAGGAAAGCCCGCGTAGAGGTAGTAGCAGACGACAGGACCAAACTAGTCCGACAACCAACCAATGGGATAGTAAAGAAGACGATGTTGCGACCTGTCAGGGAGTTGGTGCTCCTAGTACCGGTTTAGCCCCTATGTATTCCGAGAGATTAACTCTAGAACCTTATTTTCGTTTTGGACTATGTAGTGAGGTTCCATGAACTCTAAGTCAACGTTTTATGTGATTGAATTGGACATTGTATTTAAGCCTTACCTTGATTGTTGTAATATTTTTTGTGCAATGTCTCTAGTGTCTTTGTGGGCCTTTGCTTGTTTGAGACCGGTTAGGCTGGTTTTGTATTTGGCAGATTTTGTCTTGTGGGTTTCAGTTTTGTTTCTTTGTGTGTGTGATATTGCCATTATCACAGGGGGGAGTGTGCTGATCGCGCATTTTTCTTGTGCCCCCTTTGTGTTTACTTGAGCGCCCTCTATTCTCGGCGAGGTGCACTTTCTCTTTTGTTGAAGTTTTTGCATCATGCCTTGAAGTTTGACTGCCTTCAATTGTGAGGTTTTCCGCTTTAGTCGCCGATATTCATTGGTTTTGTATCTATGATGATGTTCTGGTGAGTTCTGTTCAGTTTCTTACATTTGTTGTTTGTTTTTTGCAATAGTTTATTGATTTATTTGTGATGTTCTGTGAGCCGTTATCGCCAGTGATGCCGCCTTTGTCCTCTTATGTCGCAAGTATGTGCTTTGGCGATTATCTTATTTTCACGGGGTTCTACCTTTGATTTTCGAGCGTAGAATTTCATATGTTTGATTGATTTTTGAGCCTCGTAGTTACCACCATGATAATGTCCATGTTTTACAGATATTTTTGATGTATATGGCGTACTGCTTTATGATGTATTTGGGGTATTTCTCCTTGTTTTTTGAAGCCTTGTGAACTTAGTTTTTGTACTAACTGAGCACTTGCTTAAGGACCCCCCACGTCGATTTTCCTTTTGATTTATGAATATTCATGAGGTTCGTCATTGATTAGGTGCGTTTGATTGCTATCAGTTATGGATTATATGTGTTGGAAGCACTGGTACTATTATATTGTTGATCTAGATTTGTATTCTCAGAATCGTTTTATTGTTGATTCTTTTCCCAGGTGAGGTAACGACCGCTGAGGGATTTCAGATGTTTCAAGTTGAGTAACTGTGATTCAGGGGCACTTGAGCTTGAGATTACATTTTGTAAGTGTTTGTAGTTATTGCAGTATTGTGTTGTGTATCGTGGCATGAAAGTTTTATATGGTTCCACCGTTGATTAATTGTCCGGATGTCATGACACTGATTTATTTTCCTTGGCGATTGTTTGTGCTGGTTTTTCACTTGTTACCTCATTGGCTAGTTTGTTTGTGATTTGAGGTTACGCCGTACCTGACTTTGTTGTACCTGAGTACATTGAATATTCACATTTGCATTTTTACATTTGCATATTCATATTTACATTTTCACATATGCATATTTATTCGTCTAGTGGTTGTGAGTGCTGTTGAGTGGACTGGGCGGTTTATAATTGTGTGTAAGTGTGCTATGGGTGTTCATGTATTTTCAATGCTTATTGTACAGATCACTTATTAGTCTTTTATTTTATGTTTCAGTTTTACCATTCATGCTGCGCATGATTTGAAGAAATAAATTAGCAACGCAAAGACTACTGTGTTTCTTCATTTGGTCTACTGATTAGAAAGAGGGCGCCCCGCACCCCAAGTCTAAACTTAACACCATATTAATACCAAGTAGGCAAAACGGTCAATTAATATTTGAAAAAATTCACCCAAAAGACTTCATGGGTCTAGTTCTACTTTCAATTTAGCCCTAGGACCAATGTATTAAACTGACATTGTGAAGTACAAAATGTTTGATATGTTCTTGTTAGGCCATCAGCAATAATTTCCTTCGGTGAGCTCACCCCCTTTTTTTCCCTTTTCTTCAGTTTCTCCTCCCCACCCACCCCCGCCACCCAATGCGAAAGGCTGGCTACACAACTGAAATCGTAATACATGTAAGTTTTTTTGTGATTTCTGGACTGGTTTTGTTCGAAAAGTAAAAAAGCAATTTCATCACTTCCCACTCATCCTGGTTTCTAGCGTAACTTAATTGTCTGCTTGTGAGGGTTATGAAAATTGTTGGCGGTACCCTTGTACATTTTAAGGTTATACCTCTTGAGAATTCTCTAATGAATTAAACGGTAAAAGAATCCATTAACAAATTTCTTCTATCTGAAGAGTACGTTATAAATTTCTACACAGGTCAAGAGCTGAAGAGTTCATAAGATAATAATCATAAAGGTATTCAGTTTATAAGATAACAATTATAATGGTATTTAATGATTCAAAGGAGTAATTCAATCTAGAGTCGCGTAATTACGCAAGCGTGATATCTGGAATGGCTAATTCTCATTCCTTGTAAAGTCAGAAAGTGCAAAGAAAATATGAGTCTTACGTAAGTTACTTGCGTTTAAAGAGGCTGGCGGCCGAAAATGAGGGCGTATTTTTCTGAGTGTCAAGAGTATTCGAGCACACATTTTGTGCACGTGAAGGTACTAAAAACCTTCGACTGTTCGATACGAATGTCCAAGTTACTCATAATTTAAACGACACGAGCATTAAAAATTATACCTGTGTTATTTCAAAATTCTCCTGACTTAGCAAAATACGCGCCGAGAGCTTTAGATATTTACCTAGACAGTAAACAATATCAAAACACTTGATGGTATGTTTGAGATGGCTTGGCACTTAATATGTTCATAATAATAATAATGAGAATACTCTATGTGAGTTGCTATTGATGTTCAAAGTTAATTTGAGGCTCTGAGCACATACTTCTATTCAAACCATCAACTGAATGTTCCTGCAAATATTCTTTAAAGGATAGATCCAGCGGACAAGCAGGCTTATCTTATATAAACAGATGAAAGAGGACTTAAATAGAATCAAAATGGTGATTAAAATTCAATATCTTATTCCGTTGTGGAGATATTAAAGTTCTTATATGTGTAGAAATGAATGGTGTAGTAAGTCTACTATGTAAGGTCGGCGCCGTAATCCTCACATTCTTAACAATTGTAGTATTTTAACGAAAATGTTTATTTTAATATTCTATTTGAAATAATTTTTTCAAACTATTTTCAGGTGGTAAACTCTTTATATCACCCTTACTGTTTTGCTACTCTCCTAACACGCAGGAAAAATACTTCACAACTTCTGAGCATATGACATCACAAATAGTTTGATTTCAGACATTTCTACCCAAGGGTTCATAACTTTAAACTGAAAGATTTCTGAATGATTTTTTTACCGTTTTGTTTCTTTGGAAGTTCTCTTTATATAAGATGAACTTCAGTTAATTTTAACATACTAATTGGGCGACCATTTGGTCGCCCAGTGAGAAATTTTGGTTGTCCAGTGATGCAATGGGGGACCGTTAGGATTTTCGCCTTGTTTTTGTCTAGTATACTAGATGACTTCTACTGTTGACACCTTCTTATTAAGACAGACATACATACATGTATAAAACATATATTGTTGTTATAACACAATAATGTCCTGTCACATATGCGGGCCTTGTGGTGGCCCATTTAAAGTTGCTCAAATTTACATGTTCCTTCGCGCCTTGCATCAGTTTACCATATGAACTTGCTTGATCACTGCACTAATCATTCAACTGTTTAACGTGTATATGGCAACACTACGTATACGTAATTTATATCAATCGTGTCGGGTCAGCCCTGGCTTATACTTTCCTCACAAAATACTTTGGTCACAAAATATCTGCCCATCTATCACGCGTTCTTTGAGAATGAAACGAGTATTTACAGTTTTACAAAATGAATCAAAGCAAAGTATTTATGAAACAGCAGAAATAAAAGCTTCAAACGTCGTAAGGTGTAACACTGCCGGCTATACTTGTTTATCCAGGGATGAATACATGCAAAAAAGTCAGGGGCTAAAACAGAGGACACTTTCTTTGACTGTTTGACGTGACTTTTTGTGTAGCTAGACTTTGATGGGGAGAGAGAATGATAAAAAATTAGAATCCAGGCTACCACTCCCACCCCCTCCCATTACCGAAAATCTCAGGGGGAAGTCGAATCTTTTGAGGAAAAATCTTCGGAAAAAGTTGGATATTTTGCAGAAAAACTTCGGACACTTTGAGGAAATGCAAACTCTTAATAACCTAACCTAAGAAATTGGATTTTGGAAATTTTGTGATCTTTTCCCCAAGATGGCTGGTATACAATTGGACTCTAAGACCGATCATTTTTATCACTCACACTCATTCACTCCGGTAACATGGCGTCTACGACGTCAACTGTGCAAGCACATGTCTCCATTTTCTTTGATCTCGTGCAATGGGATGCAAATCCTTCTTCCCCATTCCCACCACCTCAGCATTACAACATCCACCCAACGGGTCTTGCATCTTCCCCTCTTTCGCCTTTCTCCCACAGACGCTGGTTTCCAATCCAGTATATTCTAAGAGTCGAGCCTTGTTCATACAAACAACGTGCTCATTCATTCTTAGACGTGACTTCTTCAGAGTAAGAGATGCCGGAGGTTGACCAGGTCTGCTTCTGGTTTCTGATGTTTTGTAACTACTTAATTTTGAGTATTCGACGAAGACATCGTGAGTCAAAAACGTCAAGTCGTTTTTCCTCAGTCAGGGTAGTAGCCCAATCTCTGATGCATAAAGGAGTGTGGAGATGACAACAGCATTATAGATTTGTATTTTAGTCTTGAGGTTGATTTCACTATTCCAGACCTAGGAAAGTTGGCCAAAACATAGGTGTAGGAATCGGGGCACGTGCTCCTCACTTTTCCAAAAAATTACAAAAATGTCCCCTTTTGGAAATAAAACGTACCCCTTTTAAAAATTAAAAGTGCTCCTCAATTAGTGTTTAATAGTAGGAAACTGGCGACTCTTGTCAGTCCCATCTACGGTAGAAATGTGTCCCTATTGGAAAAGTGCCCCTTTCTATAAATGGAAGTGCCACGTTTACTTTACTTTGTTGTTTTGGGCTCACTTGTTCTATCTATTGTTTTATATACAGATCGGGATTGGGGACATGCTGCATGTAACTTGAAAAGTGGCCCCAGTTTTCCTACACCCCTGACCTTGAGCTCATTAACTAGCCTTCTATTCAACATGACAGTGGACCCCAGTGCCCGAAAGTGATCTTTTGTTTCAGTTGTATATCGTCTCTGTGCCTGCAGTGTCTCCAATGCTTATTCCAATAGATTTGTGAGCCGAGACAGACAGCCAAACCCCACCACCAGCTCTTTGAACTGAACGTAGGAGTAGGTCCCCTCTGCTTCCGCTTCTTTCAAATAGTGTAATATGTCATCAAAATAGAACAGGTCTGGTAAGTAGAGGCCAAGGTTTGTTCCAAATAACGTGCGCTTTTGTTCTCGTATACAAATTCCGTACAGATTTTGATCACATGACTTCCTGGGACAAAGTCTATGAGTTTTCCAAAGAGGAGTGGAGGCCAAACGCAACCTTGCCGTACCCCTGTTTCAATCCTGAATCGATAAATTGCTACTTCACAAACTTGGTCATGTTGGTAGACAGCATCTATCATATATTTCTCAGAAATACCATAGTCATGAAGAATGTGCCACACAGAGGGATGATGGATACTGTCAAAGGCATGCTTCGAAATCCACAAATATACCGAAAGCGGGTAGCTGGTAATCTATGCACTTTTCCATCAGAATTCGAAGACAGGAAATCTGATCGGTACATCCTCGTCCACGGTCTGAAACCTCCTTGGTTCTCACGGAGCTTACTATCTACAACATCACGCAATCTGTGAAGAAGGATATGCCCAACGACTTTAACTGGTTCAGACAAAAGGGATATGCCACGGTAGTTACTGCAGAGAGATCTGTCATCCTTCTTGAAAACTGTGCATAATATACTCTTGATCCAGTCCTCAGATACCTGTTCCCTCTGCAAAATTGTACATATAAACTGGTGTAGTTTTGAGACCAGATCTTCCAAGAAATACTTAATTAGTTCCGCGAGTATTCCATCGACACCAGAAACCCTTTTTTCAGCTTTGCTTATTGCGTTGTTAACTTCTTCTCTTGTGGGTGGTACTTACAAAGGTCAAGCTTGTCAGCAATAGGTTCAAACCTATGAAGCCTGAGGTCTGGCGGCGGATGATTCTGTAGCTCTTTGAAGTAATTGGCCCATTGATCTTTCACATCCTTGCGGTCTTTGAGGAATACTCCATCATCTCATTCTATTGTTGGGATACTTGCACAGTTCATGCCAGTCACGTTTTTCACCAGTTGATAGAGGATCTTCTGGTGGCCTCTTTGGGTTGCAATCTTCATTTTATCTGCAGTTTTGTCCAACTTCCATTAAGATTACCAAAACAATTCAACATTGAATTTCTATTGTGCAAATTTTCCGACTTTTGGAAAATGGCAATAATTATTAAATAAATCAATATTTGAGGCATTTTTGTCCCATGTGTTGCAAGGGAAGTGATAGGTTTCCTCCTCGGTGCATGCTCCATGACTATATGAGCTGATCGGTTTGTATGCGTTGTAGTCAACAATATAATGACATAGATTAAGCAGTTTTACTGATTTTTGTTTTTTTATTTTACTGAAATACAAACAATTAAAACAAATGCTTTCGAGGTATAGCTGTCTTTCAAAATTTGCTTGTTTTTCTTCAAAGATAATGCGAGGGAATGCAGCCTATGACATTGACTCGTAACACTGTAACATCAGGTAGCTGTCTAAATAACATTTATGCATCTTCGTAATTCTGGTAAGGGAGTGAGAAAAAAGAACAAAAAACAGCCGTTCATCTGACTAAGAAACGTTTAAACATAGTAATAAACTGAATGATGTGACCTCCAACCAGCTCTTTCACCGCTAGCAAAAATTGATATAATGGGACTTGAAAAGTTTTTCAATATATTCATCTCTAGGTAAACTGTTAAACGGTTTACCGTAGACATACCAATTGATTATTTAAAAGCCAGAACTGGGCCAATATGAGCTGAAACACTCAACTGCTCTGCAAACTTCTGTACTCACTAATTCAGGATTAGCGAAATGCTGCCTTTGAAGACCGTTTACAATGCGAAGTGCTACAACATACGCAGTTACAAAAATGCCAGATTACTAAGACCTCGAGGAAAATATGTTTGCTTCTTACCGTCGTTTTTGAAACACCTTGAAGTTCGGATCTTGAAATTGGACAGTTTCGGAATTTTACAGTAATTATCAATTCCGTAGATTTCCATCAATCATTCCCACGGGACATTCCTCTACGACAAAATTAGTCAAAGCAGAATCTGAATGATAATATAATAAGATGGCGATCCATAGTTGGTGACCTTATCGCATCTGACGCCTATAATTTGTAAAATAATCACTTGTTTTTCTGGAAATATGACATAAAATATGTCATTTCAAATCAATTACCTGACCTCTGACCTTTGGTGACATGACATATCGTGAAAGTATATACAGTACGCAACTTTACATCGTTTTGTATCAACCCAACAAGTCACGAACATAATATCACTTATCAGGAAGTGCGACGTAAAATTTACCATTTTTCGCCATGAACTTAAAAGCGACATGTCACAGGCTTTTGGGAGACACAACTTTACACCATTCTTCATCAATCCACCAAATAGCAACCTACTTGCACTTACAGATTTTCCATCACACGAGACCGACGAAAATTTACCATTTCAACTCAATCATTTGACCTGTGACCTTTAAGTGACATGTATTATCTTGAGCAGGATGTAACTTTACATTACCCTTCATATTCAATCGACGAAGTAACAACCTACTTGCATTTATATTTTTATTCCAAATCAACTATTTGACCTCTAATTTTTGACCTTTAATAATATGGCCCATTATGTGTAGAACCAGTGGCGTATCTAGGACTTTTATATTGGTGGGGAGGGGGAATAGTGAATTCAATTGAATCGACACGATATTTAGTGGTGTACTTGAGGTGACACCTCAGTTGCGCAAAGCGCTCGACTTGTTGGTGTGGGGTCCAGGGACCCGCTTAATGGCCCCTGGTGGGGTCCAAGGACGAAGCCCCGGAAGGATTCCAGGGAGCGAAGCCTCTGAAAGCTCTTGTAAAATTGGCATTTCATGGGCAAAAAAGTATGTCACAACGCATAGTAAGAAGGTGTCAAAATTTAAGTCGAAATTCATGTCAAAGAGAGCTAAATCATACACCATATATACAAAACACAAAATCATGAAAACGCATAATGTGGAAGTATAATGTTTTATTGTTTATGTTTGTACATGGTTGGGTTTATCGTCACTCTTTCAAAAATATGGGTTGTATAAAAGAAAGGTTTTCAGTAATTTACTACAAACTTGGGTAAATGTTGTCAAACTTTTAAAATGAGTCTGTTCTTTATCTTTTGAAATGTAAACACATAATAAGCACCTGGAATGTCTAAGCTTGTTGGACCGACGGCACCAATCTGAACCGACGGATTAAAATCTGGACCGACGGATTAAAATGTCGCCCCGTTGCCACCTCTGGCTACGCCACTGTGTAGGACACAACCCTACATCACCTTCCACCAACCTACCAAGAATCAACCCAATATCATTTACGGTTCCCCTGCGATGCGCAACACAAAATCTTCTATTTTCAATCAATTATTTTAACTGTGACCTTTCTGTAATATATCCATTATGTGTGTGACATAAACATGCATGACCCTCCATCGTCCCCCAAGGATCAATACAATAGCACTTATATTTTCCCCACGAAATACAACAAACAATTGTCATTATTTGACCTCTAGCATTAAACCTTTAAGCGATATCACATATTTTGCGAGACACAACTTTACATTATCATTTATCAACCCCAGTAACAACCTAATTGCTCTTACTGTTTGTCTATGACACGAAACCGACTAAATTTATCATTTCAAATTAATTATTTCACTCTGATCTCTGACCTTTAAGTGACATTGGCCCATGTTATGTGGAACACAAACCTACATTTACCTTCCACCAACATACCAAGTACCAACACACCAAGTACCAACCCTTATTGCCCTTAAGATTTTTCCATGACATGTAAACGACTTAAATTTACCATTTTAAATCAATTATTTGACCTCTTACCTTTGATCTTTAGGGTACATGACCCACCTTGTGCGGGACATAAGTTTATATCACCCCACACTACTCCACCAAGTTTACACCTGTACGGTTTTCTCAAAACACGCGACACAATAGTTTATACACACTCCCACCACCACCCTTCCACCACCCTTCCACCACCCTCCCAACCACACACCCACCCACCAAGCACACACCCACCCAAGCATACACCCACCCAAGCACACACACACCCAAACACACCCACCCAAACACACACCCACCCACTCACACACCTACCTAATAACCCACCCACCCAAGCACCCACCCACCCAAGCACCCACCAACCCAAGCACCCACACCAAATCACCCACCCAAGCACGCACCCACCCAAGCACACACCCACCCAAGCACACCCACCCAAGCACACACCCACAAAAGCACGCACCCACAAAAGCACGCACCCACCCAAGCACGCACCCACCCAAGCACGCACCACCCAAGCACGCACCTACCCAAGCCTACACCCACCCAAGTACACACCCACCAACCCACTCTTATTCTTAAGAAATAATTTTGATTATTTGAACATTCATATCAAAACGTTTTAGTAACATCACGTGCAAGAAAAGTGTGTAAGAACATTCTTGAGACTTAAGAACAATACGCTCTCACTTACGCGGATGCTAGCTCTTTTATACCATGTTGACGTGAGCTCCTCATTGTTAAAATAAGCTAATTGGGCACCCATTCTTCTGCATTCCTGGATTCGCTCATGTAGTTTGCCTAGCAATTTGATAACCCGAAAAGCACTAAAGTGTACACGAAGAGTAGAAGGATTTTAAACTTAGAGCATAGACCTCAATGGCCATTTCAAGTTCAGAAGGTGAAAACTGGTATTTTGGCTGAGACATCTGTGCATTGTTGTTTACATCTGTTTATAGGTTAAGTCTATTCAACCATGAGGTTCTTTGTATTACTATATTTTCCCTAGAACAACTGAATAAATATACCTATGGCAAATATTATTTTATTTCTCTGTTTTGTACCGCGAGATCGTGTGGTTGCAGATAACACATCATGTGCTAGTTCGAAAAAGAAAACAGGATTTTTTTAATGGAAAAAGGACAACATGTAAATGTCACAGCATCATGGGTGTAGGAAGCTTTCGAAAAGTATATGTGTGATGTGTGTGTGGAGGGGGAGGGGGACCTCTTAGGAGGCACTTTCCATGTCATATAAATATGTTAGCCCCTTGTCTGTAGAAATTAAAAGGGGCACTTCGTTTTTAGAAAGGGCCCTTTTTTAATAGGAACACATTCCCCGTACATGGCACTGACAAAAGTCGCCACTTTCCTACCAATGGGTCTACAATTTTGAACGGGGACACTTTTGTAATTTTTTTGAAAAAGTATGCGCACATTCTACCAGTTCTTGCCACTAATTAAGGGACACTTTTTATTTTCAACAGTTCAAAAGGGGCACGTTTGTCATTTTTCTAGAAAGTGGAGAAGGCCTGCGACCACGCTGTAAATTGGTATATAGTCCATTTGTAATCGATATGGGTTAATTTCTTGCTATTGTCTTGGTTCTCCTATGAAGAGCCATCGTTTTATACAACACTGGGTGAGGCCTCGAGGATCTTCACATTAATAGACAAAATTGAAAAAAAATTGGTTCTAAGTTAAACATTTTGATCCAAACTTGAATATTTTTAAAATTAAGTTATAATCTTATTTCCAAAATTGAAGATTTTTGCTCCACAATTGATGATTTTTTGTAATTCAGGCGATACGAGTAAAGATGCAAACATCTCTGTTTTCTATTATTCATTTGACATTTCAGGTAATGATATTCATGGCTTTGACAAAATATCGAGATCTATACGGTTAACTCCTCCCCCTTAGCCACGCCACTGGTGTTAGAAGATAATTATGCACTGGCTATAGTGCTCGCAGCTTTGTCCTGAAACATGTCTCAAATATTTCTTATAGATAGATAGACACACCCTCGAAGTAAAGGGACATTAACTTGCAGGGGAAGCCTATTTAAAATATATATTTTAATATTTTCTGCACATTGGTTTCTTGCTATAAAAATTGTGCCAAAAAGCCAAGAATACAAATTGTATATCCAGGCTGACATTTTAGCAGAGAACAAAGCTATATTAAGAGCATATATTAGGGACAGTGGAGACGTGGGGGGGGGTGGAGGCTTTATCCTCCTCCCCCCCCCTCCCCTCTTTCCCACACACACTTTTTTGCTAGGCCAAAAATAATGACCTGAAAGGGTTTTACTTTTCTGGTTTTCCCTGATAGAAGGTAACTTGGATACTATGAACATAAAATTAAAAATTGGGTAAAATTATTTTAAGTTGTGGTCAAATTTGTAAACAAATTTCCCTGAAAAATCTGAAAACTGCCTACAAATAAACAAAATTTCTCGAAAATTGTCAAAAACGACGAAATCTCCTGAAAATTGCCTATAAAACAACAACATTTCTCCCCAAAAAATGTACTGTATGGTACCCCAGATACTGTATGGTGCCCCATGTACTGTATGGTACCCCATGTACTGTATGGTACCCCAGGTATTGTATGGTACCCGAGGTACTGTATGGTACTCCAGGTACTGTATGGTGCCCCAGGTATTGTTCCCAGGTAATGTATGGTGCCCAAGCTACTGCATGGTACCCCATGTACTGTATGGCACCCCAGATACTGTATGGTACCCCAGATACTGTATGGTGCCCCAGGTACTGTACCCCAGGTAATGTATGGTGCCATAGGTACTGCATGGTACCCCATGTACTGTATGGTACTCCAGATACTGTATGGTACCCCAGGTACTGTATGGTGCCCCAAGTACTAAGACTTGTTGAAAATGAAGGGGATGAAGACCAAAAAGAGTCTTCTGAATCTTTGTGCCTAAATCATATTCAAAAGTTCGTGAGTGCCTTGTTAAACTTGTAATGTTCTTAACTTACGGGGAGGCACAACAAAATTCAAAGCGGCTTTCAAAATTTGATTTGGAAAGAACAGTTTGAGAAAAGGAAAATAATTTTAAGGATTCCACAATGTATTTAAAAGGATTCACCAGAACGCCTATCCACATATTTACTTTTATATAATTGGACACTGCTGAACTTTTGTTCGTATGTACCTCTTTCCGAGGTCCATTACTCTTTAAAAAGATCCCCCCCCCCCCCACCCCTCTTGTTTTGATTATTTTAAAATACACCCTTGCGTGAAAGAGTTTGCAGTGCATGGCTGTGACCAGCCCCGCCCTTTTGTAATTCACCCATTTTCTCTACCTTTAATACAAGTTGAATGTCAAATTCACTGCTGTCACCTTTTTGAGTTGTTGATAATTCTCACCAAGTCACCTACATCTGTTTATAAAGAATGAGCTGCAACATACACTTTTGCGAATGTCACGTGATCCACGATGGCCGGATTTTATTATTTTGTGAAAAGTTTGACCCTTTTAAAAATTGCTTGTCTCATTCCTCCTGTGTCATATTTTCTGGAAAGCTTGATAAAGTGTACGCAAATGTGGATTGCTTCTTCGGGCACTGCTTTGACAGTTGGAAACATAACGTTGCTATATGATCGTTACTGCGATATTATAATTTCTGAGGACTTAACCCGGAAATTCAAATTGAACGTTTCGTGGTTTGTAAAACGATCACTCCCGAATGACACCGGATAATTCAAATTGCTCTAACTTATGCAGTTTCAATCTTCGTCACTGCAGCAGAAGATCAGATGACGTACGAGACATTATATTCAGGTTAAATTGGAATTCAAGCATTTTCAGTCTCAGTAAAGTTCCCAAAATAAAGTTTTTTCGTGGCCCATTTTGTGATGGTCTTTGAAAAGGTAAGATTCGTCAATTGTTTTTCTGATCTGTGAAAGTCACTTTTCCTCATAGCAGACAACTTTTTATTATGCTCAATATGCATTTATAAAGTGAACTCTTAGTGTCTTTAAATTTAACTCAACTTCAAGTACTTTTAGTGGATGAAAATGCGCAGGAAAAATGCCAGTACAAATTCTCACTTCTTAGACCTAATTTTCTTTCTAACGTGATAAGGTGTGGCTTTTCCGTAACACTAGCTTGTTATTATGGCAATGCATTGAGACATAGGACGAAATTATGCAAAATAAAATTAATTTGGTTGTACGATTAATGACAGAGCTTACGGATATAAATAAACAATATTCTTGTTACCGTTATCCACAGTTTTGAATTTGCTGGTATTGGTTTAGGCCTACCAAAGAACGATCTGTTTATGCACCAAATATTTAGGCCCTAGGCCTAACGTTGGTGGCATTGGCCGTAGGCATAGGCCTACTAGGTATTAGTGCTAAGACCTACTAGGGCCTATTACTGTAGTATGATCCAAATTTGTTACCCACCTTAGCGAAGTCGGACAAAATTGATTTTCATGATCGATGAGTACAGAGTAGGCATATGAAGGTGCATGAAAGAGGATTCCATTGATTGCACTACTCAGTCAGACCAATGATTGAATAGTCCCTGCTTAGAAGTTAGACTAGACCAGTACTATTTTAAAACACCCCATAAAATAATTTGCGACATGGGACCTACCGGCAGTTGACCACATTAATAACAGAACTTCAGAGGACAAAAACTAATCCAAGTGAATGTTGGAAATGGCAGTTCCATGAATATAATAATATTATAAAGCATACATTCACAGCCCGCATCATCCCCGTTCTAAAATCTTACCTTACGATTAATATTCTTAGTGTTTTAAAACGTAAGCATACAACATTGATGATAATTTGCTAAGTTCTAATATTACTCATTCTTTTTGTGTAATATTCTTCAGAACAACTGCAGATTCTAACACAATTTAGGAAGTATAGTAGTATCCCCCTTTAGTTGGCGTGTCCCGAAGTATTGGAAACTTGTTAATATTTACCGTTTTTGCTGGTATGTCCTAACTAAAGTAACAGTTTAATATATTGTAGTTTTACTAAGTTTGTTGGAGTAGTCATGATCATACTCAGATAATTTCAGACTACTATGAAATATTTGAAAATTATTATGTCATCTTTGATATCAAAAACAAAACTTCTGCATTAACTTCTGAAACTGTCATGCAGATGCAATGCAGGCTACACACTTACAAAATAGTATGAATCTTAACATTGCATTGTGGTACTGTTAATGAATGTTGATTATTTGTTACTTTTTCGCAACCTTTTTTTGCCAAAAATGTGCCAATTTACTTTTGGATCAAAGAAATAAGACAAAATCATAAGATAAAACTGATATTGATTTTGAACATAAGTTTGGAGTGACAGATCATACATTGTTTATTTACCTCACACAACGCTTTGATATAGAAAGTTTATGAAATGTTAACTACTTTAAATTACAACAAAATGTTTGATGTTTTTTGTTTGTTCCAAAAACATTTTTATCAAAATTCTGGCATGTTGAAAAGCTAAGCACGTAGGTCTATACTTAGAGCTGTTTTTCTGAGTTGATTTGAAGCATACTCTTTTTCATTATCTAGCTAGAGCAGTATAGAGCATTAATGCAGAAATAACTGTGTGTTTTTTCTGAGTGAGGAACAAGCTACAGTACTATACACTATTTGGATGTTCTTGTTCTCATTCTTCTTCTCACTTAAAAACTGATATCATTTGAAACATTTTATGCTTGTTGTTCTACATTGCAGATTTGTAATTATTTCATGCCTTCACAGGCCCCATAAACCAATCTTAATGGTACATGTAAATCTGAAAAACTTGTTTTCTTCAGCAATACTGGGATAAACAACACATTTTGTTAACTTTGTTGATTCTCAGTTTGACCCCTTATATACAGTATATAAAGCAGTGTACTGTTGACAGGACTTTACAGTAACATTATGTATCGTCTTCAAAAATCTTGTCATTACAGTTCATTTATTTTGTCATATTGTTTTTGTAGATTGAAAAGATTATAAATTAGGTGTAGTTCGGTTCCATATAGAGTGTTACTCTCTTTTATTGTTCTGCTATTATATTGCAGCCATTTTCTTACCTTTATACATTTTTTCTTAAGAAAGATAACACTTGATTTACACAAATTGCCTTCATGCATGTTGTTTCAAGGCCCTTATACTGTATATCTAGAAATAACAAAGCATATTAATTTCAGAACAGTGTATATTAGGGAGAAAGATTTAAGATTTTTAATATAAATCACTGATTTTTGCAGTCCAGAATGTAAGAAGGTCCAATGTTTACATTGTTAGAATGCTGTCTTGTCTACTTGAAATTACTCTTTGTGCTACTTGCACAAATATTTTAATTCTGCTTCTGCTCAAACACTGAAAGAACTCAAAATGTCAAATGAAAACCACATTTGGTCAAAATATTTGTATAGCAAAACCTAAATGATTTGCATAGCAAAACCATCACAAGTTATTTTTTTCCTCACATGTCATATTTTTATTCATAACCTACAGTATCATTTGATGTTAATTTTTTTCAAATACCTCTCAGTTGTTTGAAAGGAAAGTACTACAGCATCACATTGTCTTTAATATAAACTCTTCACTACCTTTTACTTTCCCTCAAAGATTGTGGCAGAGCAAGAGAGAAATTAAATAAGTACTATATTTCTAAAAGAAAAAATGTGCTCAAATAAGTGCAGTATCAGGACTAGATCCGTATTTACCCATCAATCATTTAGGTTGCATGGAAGCTACAGCAACACGAACTGAAGAAAAATGTTGTGCCTGACAGTGATACAGCATCGAATGATGTCTCCATCCATCCTATTTTTTTATATAGCATACTTCATACATGATAAAATCAAACAAGTGTTGCTATATGTTAAATATTGCTTAATGAGATGATTCTTTCATATTATATCTTTCTTTGTTTTACCTGCAGTAATGAGTTGGATCAGTACATTTTGATATTGGAGCAGTTCAAGACATAAATATAGGTACCAAAATATTTTGCATCAACAGAAAAGGTAAACAAAATGCAGATGGTTTAATGTCTTATGCAAACTATCATGATTGGTTCTTTAGAAAAATCAACTTAAAAAAGCAAAGTGCCATGTAACTGGTTAATAGTTAATAATTACCATATTTAACAATAATGATATCAATATAAAACAATAATTAATTTGTATAGTGCAAAATCATGTTGGGCACTTCTATGCGTTGTTCAAAGAGAAAATGATGGGGAGGAGCAGAAAATAAGTATACATTTTTAAGAATTCTTTTAGAATATATTGATGAAATTGTTTGTCCATTTTCTGACAGCAGGTTAAGGCATTGATAGATTTGTTGATATCCAGTAGTCTTTTATTTGTAGCATTTTATAGACACATACTTCGAAAGACTGTCATAAAAGGCTAGTAACATCTATAACATTTATCTTACAGTTTTGTGCAAGAAAAATATTGACAAGGAAGTCTAGTTAATAAAATAAAGCATATTAAGTTTCAGACAAACAGCAAATCAAAATTTGAGCTTTATTGAGGTATGTATAATATGTGATGTGATGCAGTTTGATAACAAATATTTTTATATTGTAAAATATTTTCTTTTTCCTCTATTGACCTAGATAAAAAAAAATTCACTGTGGGATATAACAAAGAAAAAGAAAGCTAGTTGCTCGCTTTAAAAACCATTGTTGATTACAATTTCGAAGAAAAAACAGGAAATGAAGGGCAGTTTCACTTACGAGACAACCAACACTTTGTATTTGTGTGAACAATTATTTATTGTGTTATTTCACAAAGCTTTAAAATACTCAATTTAAAACTAAATTTAATTTACATCATTTACTGATGTCTGGTCTTCTAAAGCAAACATATAAAGCTTGCTCAGATGCAAAGTAAAATATACTTGTAGTCCAAATCAAAGTTTAAAAGTCTACGAATAGGTAGGTGAAAAGCTTTATGTAATTCTTTATATTTCCTTCCTAAATTTTAGTTCTTAAAAATGAGGACAAGTCTATTCCTGCTAGATTATGGTTAAGGGTATGGTCAACACTTAAAAACGTTTGGTTAAAATTCCTTTCCATTTTTCACAAGTGTGTAACAATGAATTAAAAAACAAAACAAAGGGGTTACAGACGGAAATAAGAACTTCCAACCACTCATAAATCAACATCAGAAGAGGAACCTTTAGAGGAACAAACATTTACATATTTTGGCCTGAAAATTCAAAATGTTCTAAAATGGTCCATTTTTAACCAATTTCGATGATTTTTATTGTTGCTATTTTCCATGGATTTAAAGCAATTTAACATACGTTACTGCTACACATCCATTTAATTTTAAAGAAGCACTTGTAGAAATGAAGGGTTTAATGATTTGCTTATTTGTGATGAAGTTGAAGCAAGACTTACATTTGAACCCAAAGAGATCAATAAATTGTACTATCAAATAAAGTATTTTCTTTGACTTTTCTTAAGTGTTTTGTGAATGTTTGTATTTGTGTATAATTTATCTCCTAATCATTTTGTGTTTTAGGTTATTGTCGATCTGATGGAGCCACTTTTTTAATTGAAATAGCAGACAGGCTTATTGTAACAGACCTGCAAGGTACACATGAATGTCCTGCATTCGCAAAGTAATGTGTTGTGTATCACTAAACCAATCCAATGAATTATTCGTTTAGTTTTGTTAGAAACAAGGATGGAAAGTATAAAACTAATAGTGATTTTTTTTCTCTATGCAATCTGACAACCCAGAGAAAAGTTATGCTAAATTTTGAAATGCTTATTCTTGAAATGATTTAATAGATAATGGGAAAAGAGTAATGCACCATCACTTATAAAATTTGATTTGATTTAAACATATTAAAAGTGTTACAATGATTTTGAAAAGTGTGATTTAGATTTTCCAGGGTGGATGGAATACAACATTGTGTTAAAAGTTACCTTTCCTTCAAATATTGATGTATGTCTGTTATACAGGTACATTTCCCTTAAAAATGAAAGATTGCTATCATGATCTTAGTTTATATATAATCATTGGCTTGGGGACTCTTTAGTACTGTGGTGGTGCCACATTTGGTTATTCATTGGGCTATACTACCCATGTGAAGCCATAGATAAGACCATGTGTTAAACATTCAGCCTCTCCTGAAAACGATTCATTCGCACAGAAGAGGGGATGGAATCCGGTAAATGGAAAATTTGCAGTGACCTAAAATAACTCGATTTCTGTTTGGAAGTTGAAAGCACCTTGGATTATTCAGATTATCTTCCAGCACATCCAGATTAAAAGAGTATCACAACATTGACAAACTGACAGTTAGTGACAAAGAGACGCGGAACAGCCCTCTAATTTCATCACTTGTATTCCTTATAGTAATTGATTTCCCTATCATTTTACTCCTCTCAGGCCTTTCCCCATGATTGTTCGCGATAAGTTGCCCGAGCCCTCATAACAGTGCTTTAATATTATAGGTTATCCGAGCTCCCGTGGTGGGACTGCTCCTCAGCGGTGCTATGTGCAACTATTACGTGCAACTATTCATAATCTTCTATTGGTCGAGTTTTATTCTCCAATGGATTGCTTAGTGACAGTGCCCTTCATGTCTCACCCTATTAACTCCCAACTGACACTTTACCCTACATTGCACAGAAGAAAAACCACTTGAATTCATGATAGACGGACAGACTTATTTAAAGCTGGAATGTTAATTCATCCAAGTCTGGAGTTCCATGTTAAACAAGTGAGTTATAAAAGTTTCAGAGGGAAACATTCCCTTCAGGTGTATAAAAACATGGTTTGTAAGGAGCAGAAACGTCACTATAAGGGGTGTGGTTAGGTGCCTCCCCACTTCCTGGTTTAGGAGCCCCAGAGCCCCTCTCACTCGATTTCAGAAAATTGTGTTCGATTGTTGGCTGATAGGAATACAAATTAATGACCAAATTTGTGATAAATGTTACCTCATATTATTAAATGAGGTAAATTGGGTCCGTAAAATACTTATGGGGCCTAACTATATATCTAAACTTGACAGTTATGCAAATTGGGAGGTATCTAGCTTTTCAAATGCTAAAGCTGATATGACGGGTACACATCTCGAAATTAGATACGAAATTACTTTTATAAATCACAACATAAACTCTTTCTCTTGACATACAACCGAATCTAAGAGTATTTTGTGAACCTTGAGCGTTTATGTTCCCTCTAATAGCATCAGTTGTTCTTGAGAGGCAGGAGAGCTGTAGATCGTTGTACATCCGTTTTACGGACATACACTCAATGAGCATGCGTTAATAATGGCGTCAAATTTAAGCCGACAGCGGATTTAATCGAATTATGATAGAATTTTATATACATTATAATAGAAAATTTAAAGATTTTAAGTGACTTTGAGAAAGACAAAGTTCAGTCCTCTTTGTATTGATATCTCAGTTGTTCTAAAATTTCTCCTTCTGCTATTGTTGACTGTCAATAAATATAACTCAGTTATATGTAGATCCCTGTCACGGTAAATGAATGTGTTTGTGGGTTTATGGGGTCGCGATTTACGCGAACTAATGGGATTAATGGTTAAGAAATTTTTAAATCATTATCACGGATGTTAAATGAACACCTATTTTGGATATCAAAAACTAGACCCATCGGTGAAGGGTTTTTGTTGGGAGATGAGTTTGTCAAATATTTGTTGCCCTTGTGTAAAATCAATCCGCAACCATGATCTAAGTTAACATATTTTTTCAATCTTTGTTTGATATCTTCTCGAAACTGGTCGGTTACAGTCTGATCTCAGGTGGGTCAAGAAAAAGCCGTGAATCTGTCTGTTGGTTCCTCCTCGTTAATTATCATGTCGATACTGATCTTGTTATTCCATCATCACTGAAAACTGATCCATGTTTGATCGTCCATATCTTTCAATTTACTTTCGAGCCCTTCGTTACCTTGACCAAGTAAACGTGTATACATAATATTATGAAGCCCATGGACAAGAGCCAGGGGCCAAGGCCCTAATATTTGATTGGGGAACTAAGAACCATTTTGGCCCCCAATAATGAAGGTCTAACTTACTGATTTTGAAGAATCAGATTCCATGACATCTTTTCTTCCAGAAATCTTAATCTTTAATTTTCGCGAAATCTTCAATTTTTGTAAAATTTTCAAAAAGTTTTATTTTCAATTTTCGGGAAATTTCTCTCAATATTCAAGAAATTTCCTTCATTTTTGAAATATTTTTTTCATTTTTGGGATATTTAGATCAATTCTTGTAAACTTGTCTTCAATTTTGTAAAATTGCATCTATTATTGAGAAATTGTCTTTTTTGGGAAAATTTGCTTAATTTTTCGGAAATTTTCATCATTGTCGGGAAATTTGCTTCAAATTTCGTGATATCTTCTTCATTTTAGGAATATTTACTTTAATTCTTGTAAAATTTGCTTCAATGTTTGTGAATTTTTTTTTTATTTTCGGAAAATATCTTCTTTTTTGAAAAATTTCATCAATT
>JAIGNY010002074.1:60000-92500 GCA_020152595.1 Chiridota heheva
GTTTAAACATGATACCTAAATTTTGAACGGATGATAAAAGAACAATCACAGACCCACCGATCCTCAAATTAATGGACTTGATGGAATGCATTTGTTTTTGATGAAATGATCAAAAATTCTTTTTTGGTGTCATTAAGTCTAAGTTTGTTATGAAGCATCCAGTCTTTAACCGCCGCAATGCAATTTGACAAGCGAGCTTGGGCAGCTTCCCTATCACCTGGCTTTTTAGGATTGAAGCTAACATATAGCTGAGTGTCATCAGCATAAATATGGTAAGCAACATTGAAGAGTTTGATAATGCGGGTAAGAGGCTGCGAATAGGCATTGAAGATCGGAGGACCTGCAACAGATCCTTGGGGAACACCATATTTCAGAGGATGGGTAGTAGAATAACTACCAGAGATACAAAATGAACTTTTGCGATCACTAAGATAAGATCTAAACCAGTTTAAAACACAACCTCCGATACCATACTCACACTGAAGCCTATTTATAAGAATAGTGTGGTCAATGGTATCAAAGGCTGCAGACATATCTAGAAGTACAAGTAAAAACAAGTCTACCCGAATCTAACTCATTAAATATATCGTTCTTAAGGCGCAATAACGCAGTTTCAGTACTATGTGCCGGTTTGTAGGCAGATTGAAAAACTTCAGTAAGATGTTTTGAATGAAAATGTTCATTAAACCTAGAGACTGCTGAATATTCAAGGATCTTGCCAAGGGTTGGAAGATTGGAGACGGGTCGATAATTTTTCAAAACGTTTGGATTGAGGGTGGACTTCTTAATAAGAGGAGAAATAATTGCGTTCCTAAGAATGGATGGAAAACAACCAGAACTAAATTAATTATTTGCAAGAGACATAATTATAGGAGCTACTATGTCAACACATTCCTTCAAGAGCCAAGTGGGCAGTGGGTCAAGAGAACTTGTCTTGTTTGGGATCTTGGAAATTATATGTCGAATCTCAGCCTCATCTACAGGATGGAAATTTGCAAGATATCAGTACTGTGCATAAACTGTAAATCATCAATCATCAAATCATAGTCAGAATCAAGCAAAAACACATCATCATTACATTGTTTACCGGTATCAAAGAAGATATATTTACATTAACACATTCAACGTCAAGTTAAGACCTTATTTTTGCCACTTTTTCAGTAAAAAAATTGGCAAAATTATTACTGAGAGTTTCATTTGAGCGGCAAATTGGTAAAGCCTTGGTGGAAATATTGAGAAGTGAGTTAACTGTACGGTGCAATGTCTTTGCATCATCATTTGCCAAAACACCTTTGAAATGCTCTGTTTTGGATTCAACAATAAGTTCATTTACAACTACATTTTGCTCAAGATATTTCAAACGATCAGTATCACTAAGGGTTTTTCTCCACTTACGCTCATATTTGCGGCGTTCTGTTCGGGCCGACCGGACAAAATCGTTAAACCATTTAGGACATTTAATCGTTCGTTAAAATTGTGTCTGCTCCGGACAAGGTTTGTCAAGAACTCTGCGCACCCTTGTATTATACTCGGTAGCTTGAACAATTGGATCTTTCAACATATTGAGACCGCTAAGCTCTTGAATAAGGTCAGTCTTGAAAAAACCTAAATCGAGATCATTAAAATTTCTTATTGTGACAGCTTTCCTGTCTGGTGCAGGTTTCAGCTTATTTATTGAGCATTCAATCATGTGATGATCGGAACCATATAAGTTGGGAGATAATAATAATAATAATAATAATAAAGTCCTTATACAGCGCCATTACTAAAAAGATATTCTATCGCGCTTTCCAATCAAGATGTAAGATAATAAAACACACTGAGAAACTGCCAAAAGAACCAAAGAAGAATAAAATTAAAAAATTAATTAAAGGCCAGCTTGAAAAGGTGAGTTTTCAGGTTACGTTTGAATGAGATAAATGATGAATTAGACTTTACTGAATCAGGCAGGTCATTCCATAGTTTGGGACCGATGGAACAAAATGCACGAGAACCGAACGAAGTATGAGTACGGGGTAGAGAAAGAGGAGGATTACATGAGCTGCGTGTATTATATGTGGATTTACGGAACTGAATTAGCTGTTTGAGGTAAGCTGGTGCCTGATTATGAATACATTTAAAAACAAGACACAGAACTTTAAATTGGATACGTTTAACAATAGGAAGCCAATGCAGTTCTTTAAGGCAGCTTGAAGCACTATCGAATTTGCGTTTTTGCAAAACAACTTTAGCTGCCTGGTTCTGAATTGATTGCATTGGTAATACACTAGAAGTGGGCAGCCCAGCAAACACAGCATTGCAATAGTCGAGGTGTGAAATGACTAAGCTTTGAACCAGTAGCCTACAACTTTCAGTGGTCAAGTGTTTCCTGATTCGACGAATCATATTTAAGTTGCGACTGGCTACAAGGCACTTTTCCTTGATATGTAGTTGCATATTCAAGTTAGTATCAAGTGAAACACCTAGTAATTTAATGCAGCTGGATGGTTTTATAGAATCAGTACCGACTTGAATCGAGTCTGTCGTAATTCTACGCCTGTAATAAAGTGAACTAAAGAAAATGGCCTCAGTTTTTTTGTCATTCATTTTGAGCTTATTCAGCTGCATCCAGTGTTTTAGTTTGGATAAGACTTGTTGCATACCATTAACAGAATCTAATTCTTGAGCTACATTACCAGAATCAAAGCTAGAATAAAAAGAGTGATCATCAGCATAACCAATGATATTCACGTGATCATTAGCATCAGATACATTGCATTCTACCAACAAGTCATCATCAACTCGACAGATTACATGATGAAGAATATGACCGGACCTCTGAGTAGGCCTGTCAACAAACTGGTGGAGATTAATGTTCGGAAAGCAGAGCTATACTTCTTGGTATAGACGTATATTGTTCATACTTCTTGGAATCTGAACATGCTTTCATGCCAAATATCCTCCAATTTTTATAAGCATTTTGTATCCACATATTATGCTTTTTCTAATAACTATGCTATTTCAAACACTCAGAATTTTGCTCAGTCTACCTGTAAGTGTGTATGTATGCTACATTGCTCTTGCAACATTTGAAGATAGCGCCCTTGAAACATGGACGGGATGAAATTCTACTGTTATTTTCATCCCGTTTCAAGAACATTCTCTCAACGAGTTGACCATGTATTACGCAATCATTTGACCACAAATTTTCTTATAATACGAAGTGGAGTAACGTGGATATGAAATAGGAAACTCGTAACTTTTCAGTGACCACGTGTCAATGTCATGTAATCGTTCATGCGGTTACTAGAATGCCACAAGCACAGAAAACCAGGATGGAGTTGTATTCAAGTGGCGGATTCTGTAATGAGGTGTCTTGTTAGAGCCTTAGGAAGAGTCTCCTTTAAATGGGTTGGGGAGGAAAGTAGGGATGGGGTGCGGGAATTGCACTTTAAATTAAACGTTTGACATCGTCGTTCCTTATCGGAAAGTTTCATCACTTTTCGGGAAATTACATTTTTTTGGCAATTATTTAAAAGGAATATTTCAAAACAAAGACATGTACAACGAAAACCTGTAAAACAAAGACCTGTAAAACGAAGACCTGTAAAACGAAGACCTGTAAAACGAAGACCTGTAAAACAAAGACCTGTAAAATGAAGACCTGTAAAACTTGATTAAGGCCTTATTTGTGTATGCACTTCATGATGATAAATTCATAAGATTGTGCAGTTGGACTCATTTCAGGGCTCACGTGATTGTGGTGGCTTCATGCTCGAACATTTATTTTGAATTACAATAGATCATCTGCTGCATGATTGGCCCTATGACTTTACAAGAAGCCCTTAAGTAGGCCTCAAAAGGACATTATGTGGTATTTAACGTCCTCGAATAATTATTGTTTTGCCAACGCTTTTTGCCTCTCTCTCTCTCTCTCTCTATATATATATATATATATATATATATATATATATATATATATATATATATATATATATATATATATATATTTATATATATATATATATATATATATAATATATATATATATATATATATATATATATATATATATATATATATATATACATATATATATATATATATATTTATAAATAAATTGATGAATAAAAAAAAGTAATGGTAGGAAAAAATAGCAACAAACAAATCAATCTACTTGTAAGTAACACTATGCTATGAAAACTATACATATTATAGTTTAACAAATAAATTAATAAATTAATCCCTGGGAGTTGATTACAGGAATATTTTCCTGTGATGACGGGACACGGGATGTATCACCAATACAGCTGCATGTTTTGACTTTCATATTCCAGATATCTTTATTATTGCGCAACTGTATCGTGCATTAAAATGGGCTCTTGTGTGTCCCATGATCGTTCATTTCCCATTTGGACAGCAATGAAAGCGATGGCGCGATGGCGTTCAAAGTACCAGTAATAGGCTCACGAAAGCCGAAAAGTTATTCATGGTGTTCGTCAATTTTCACTTAAAGACATGGATATCAAGGAGTAGATTTCATTTGGTTCTGTTTCTTTGGGGATTCTTGGAACTTTAGGTGAAGTAGTGGTCAAACACATGATATATGAAGAACAGGATGATCTTGAATGCCTCATGGAAGAGGCAAAAATTTCAATGTCTTAAAATTTAAATTTTCGGAAACATTTCTTCAATATTTTAGGAATTCTCTTCAATTTTAGGGATTTTTTTTTAAATTTTCGTAAATTTTCCTTTATTATTGTAAAATTTGCTTCATTTTGTGTGAAAATATACCCCTTAAGCATATTCTCTCCCCACTCCAGATTTCTTTGAAAAAGCTATGTATAGAAATTAGAAATGTACCGTTGATTAAATCATGTTGAAAAAAAGTGTGCAGAAGTCAAGTATACACGCTTTTCAAGCCCCATTTATTGCCTTGGGGTGAAGCTGATCTCTATCCACCACCTTATCCCATATCCTTGACATGCCAGGAGTGACATGTGCCCAACTCGTCAATCGTATGATGACATTTTTTGGCTTCTACTACCAGACTACGCAATTGCCAGCAACTAATGCTGAAAATAAATTTTTAAAGACTCTAATTCCAGAAGGGAGTCGAAGTCATAGTCACAAAACAATGTTATGTTTGTTTGCGCAAAATAATGACGTCATTATCCGTGGGTGGATCAAGTGGGGAGCTCATAACCTACAACAATTTCATATTTTGGACAAGAAGGCTGAGAATTCGCTTCAAAAAACAATTGGGAGTACATTTTTTAGAAAATCTGAAATAGGTAATCAAAAAGGGAACTGTCATGCACATATCTTCCTGCTGTTTAGGGTGCCAATTATTCAAACAGGCCAACCATATTAGACAGTGGGAGTGATTTGTTAAAAAGTCAGAGAAAATAACATTAACTATAATTGTGTTTAAATTATTGGGAATTCGTTCCCTCACCATCATCATCGTTAAGCATAGTCAACCGGTTTTACAGGTTTTCGTTTTGCAATTCTTCGTTTTACAAGTCTTTGTTTTTTAGGTCTTCGTTTTACAGGTCTTCGTTTTACAGGTCTTCGTTGTACAGGTCTTCGTTTTACAGGTCTTCGTTTTACAGGTCTTCGTTTTACACGTCTTCGTTTTACAGGTTTCGTTTTACAGGTCTTCGTTTTACAGGTCTTCGTTTTACACGTCTTTGTTTTACAGGTCTTCGTTTTACAGGTCTTCGTTTTACACGTCTTTATTTTACAAGTCTTGTGTCTTCGATCTTCGTTTTACAGTCACCCCGATATCCAAAGTTTCACATGAGTAGAAAACATCGGCGAATCACTTGTGTGTGAATCGCGTCGCGGAGCTTGTATCCTATACTTGAATGGGCGGTAAGCAAGTAATGCACAGGCAATACAAATCGGAAGCTGGGGTACGTAACTTGATTATCCGACCATTTTTTTTTTTAATAATCGGGTGTTTTGGACACAATTTTGATGTGGCCTCTTAATCTGCCATTTCGTTCGATTCTGTATTGAAATATTGTGCATGATGACACTACTCCCCAACGGGAACATATGGAATATAATGTATTTCTCTATTAATTCGAATTCCAAAATAAGGTGAAACAAAGTTTTACTATCATGGTTTCTTAATTCTTATTTTATATAATTTTATGTGTACGTAAAAACGTCTCTGACCCTTACAAAAGGAAAACAATTTTTCATCAGCTAGAAAACTTGAGATAGATTATAATGACCTACAAGACATTCCAGCATCCTGCTGGGTTGATGACACCATTTTCTACATGTTTTATGATCAAAATTTAGTAGTAGCATTTATTTTTTGAGTAAATTTATCTGATGATGGAGATAGAATCTCCATGGTCTGATCACTTCGGGAGATATGAAACTAGGTCAGAATATTTTTTCTTTTAATTCTATCATTTGAAGCAAAGAGCTTTCACAAAAGCTCTTTGTATGAAAGTAAAGATTATGTCAGATTTTATGTCTCCTATGATTGGTTCCCTAATTTTGATACTATGACAAACATGTTAGCAGTCAAAACAACCTTGCAAAATTTGATTGAACAGTCAATTGTCTCATAAATGATTACACCGTTGTCAACGACCTATATCATCATGTTATATTACGCCACTTTTGTCATAGCGCGAGGACTACTAGTAGTGTATACTTTGACATTCGATGAAGCTTAACAGGATCTGCGTGTACATGGCAACGGAAATCCTTTAATTTTTGTTATCACGTGTCAGTGTGCTTCATGGTCAGTTATCGTCTCCAACATGGAGGTAGATATAATTCATTTCGTGTGTTTTGATTGGTGACATAATCGCTTTGGAATGAAATGTAAGCCGCTACATTTAAATCACGATATAGATGGGCTTTAAATCGCTGGCCAATGGCCAGCGTAATAAGAAACTGGAGCTACATATGAATATATGAATAATGAATATCCAATATATGAATATGATAATGTTGATTACACAAACATAAATAGAGGAAAATTGTCTGTTTTCATATCCTCCATGATGCAAGGAAGTAAATAATGACAATGAAAATAAGAAAAGTGGGAAGCAAATTGTGTTACCTTTGACGATAATCGTATTTTGTTCTTTAAAACAGCATTGCATGCTACACGGTATATGTAGTTAGTTAAAATTGGAATTTACCTGTCAACTTTAAAATATAAAATCTTTAACAGCCAAGCTCAAGAAAAATTGGCATGTCAAAATATTAATGATAATTACATACATGATCAGGATTTCAGATTAAAAATGTTTAGATGTTCATTAATACATTACCTACAGACAAAATCGCTTGCAACCTACTTTTCTCACGACCAGTTGGCGGTTCGTACAGAAATCAAATTAAAATTAAGTATATGCGCGTGACGTCACACGGAAGGTTTTGGCATTAGCTTTTACTGAAATTTACTTTAAGCCTTATGTGGACGAACTGCTCTTATTGGCGGTATTGTACATTGTTGAAGGCAGTCAAAAGTAATCAAAAACATCTGAAACAAAAATACTAAATTTTAAACACAAATAAACCAGAAATAAATTATTTTCATCTTCATAATCTTCATTTTTAATACGCTGTCAACGAGTGAAGCCAAACGATGCCGGGGCATATTTTCCATGCGCTCGTTGTTTTCCACTATTCCGCTATTGCATGCATCATGCACTTATAACATACAGTATGACGGTCAGTGCAAACGTATTTACGAAACATCACAACCAGACAACTGTGGTGGGAGGGGTGGTGGGAGGGGTGGTGGGATGGATTGGTGGGAGGGGTGGTGGTTGGGGAGGGGTAGGAATCACCCCCACTTTTATCATATAAAACCGTCAAAATACACAAGTTTTTAGGCTACTTCTGATTGGTACTAAACTGCAAATAATACACGTGGGGACAAATAGTTTTTAATTCCGCAAAGAGAAAAATAGTTACATTGTTTTGCTTCCATATATTTATAAGGAGCTCCTTTGAAAATAATTCAAGTTCCTTCATATTCCTGGGGAGAGAAAAGTTTGAAATTTCAATTCTTGCTTTCCTCCCTACCCCGCCCAACTTTCAGCCTCCCCCATCCCCCTCCACTCCCCACTGTCCATACGAGAATCAGTGTGAATGCAATAACTAAGTCTTCAGTTAATAATTTTTAGCGTCTTGTGGAAATGCAGCGATCTAATCCAGAAGTGCAGCAATACAGAACATCTTCATCATCCTTAGCAATCCAAGAGTTACCTTTGTCAACCGGTGAAGGCACCATTGCTTGCGATGTGAGCACTAGAAATCCTCATCCTTTTGTGCCTAAAGAATTTCGACGTGTCGTTTTCAACCCACTTTATTTCTTGTCACACCCCGGAATTAAAGCAACATTAAAGTTGGTCGCAGACCGTTTTGTCTGGCCAAATATGAATTGAGATGTCCGATCATAGGCCCGATTGTCTCTAGAATCAGCGTTTAAAGGTTTACAGGCATACAGTTACCCATTTGCAGACCTTTTCTTCTCCTGATGCTCGTTTCAGCAACATTCATATCGACATAGTCGGACCTCTCCCATCATCGTATGGTTACTCTTATCTACTCACTATGGTCGACAGATATACCAGATGGTCTGAGGCAGTTCCACTACCGACATTACTGCCGACACAGTTGCCCATGCCTTTGCTGAAAAGTGGGTCGCTTTTTTCGGTAATTCCAATTATTATTACAACTCATAGAGGACGCCAGTTTAAATCCCGTCTTTTCATGTGCCTCACAAAATTGCTGGGCTCTAAACGGATGCGTACAACGGCTTACCAGCCCGGGGCTAATGGCTTAGTAGAACGTTTTCATCGGCAATGAAAGTCTCTCTGAAAGCAATGATGAATCCAAGTAAATGGCAGGAGAAATTCCGTTTTACTTGGTATTCGCACTTCAGTAAAGTCATCAATCAGTTGTTATGCAGCGGAGCTTGTTTATGGTACCACATTTCGTCTCCCGGGGCAATTTGTTCATCCCTTTGCCGTTACAAGGTTTACCTAACCCAAGCAACTACGCTCACCGACTTTGCCGACACATGAGCAATCTACGACCGTCCTTGCCTCATCCAGCAGACCGTACCACACATGTACCTGGTGATTTGCAGACTTGCTCTCATGTTTTCCTTCGCTGTGATGCAGTTCGTCGGCCTTTATGTCCCCCTTACAGTGGGCCCTATCCCGTCTTCAGTCGAACTGATAAATACTTCACCATCAATCTCCGTGGAAAGACCGACACCGTTTGTATTGATATGTTAAAACCAGCATATCTTGACACAGATTTCATCGAGTCAGCACCAACACTTAACCCTCCTTCCATCTTGACTACGCTCTCAGACTCCAGAGTGACAAGCCTCCTGCCCCAGTTGTTGTGACGCCCTTGACAGATTTGCCATCCTCTTCCTCTGTCGAACAACTAGAAGTGGTCGCCACGTTCATTGGCCCAGGCGTTTCGCCCAATACCACACATATTAGTTGCTCTTCCACACTTTCGCTCCCTTGTATTTTAATCGCTGGAGGGGGACTACTGTAGTGGCACTCATCATATCCACAATGGTCAGGGCAGTGACACTAATTGACATTGATGGATATGTTTTGAACTCGGCACTAGCATCCATCGAAACTAGCCCCCCGCTTGCACCAACCACATGAATACCTGACTTTCAGTCATGCACGGCCCTTTTAAAAAAGATTCCTTGGTTGGAGATGCAAAACATTACTTCTCGTCGAGACTGTATAGAAAAAGAATGTTTATGTGATTTAATTTGTGTGTGTGGAGCTTTAGTCAATCGATATAGCAATAACTAAAACATTATAATTTTTCTGTTAATGTTTTGTCAGGATTCGTTGTATATTTCCAAGGAATGACCTTTTATTTGTTCAGCGCATATAACAATATTATTAAGGACTCAGTATTAACTATATATAAAAAGGATCATCCAACCACTGAAGGTGGCGAATAAACTTCGATTCAGAGTGAGTTGGAGCTAAATTAATTGTTAAACCCTACACCATCTTCACAACCAAATAGTGAGTTTTATTATGTAAATTTGAAAGTTCTTTCCAAGATCACCTATGTTTGGCTCACTCATGACCAGTATCTGTGAAAATTTATCACTGATTTTAAAATTCCGCGAACTTTGAAGTTATGCTTGCGATGGAAATTGTTCATAATCTCATACATACACCTAGTTATTATACACAACCCTCAGTACGGATTGACATTGGGATTGCCGTGAAGGGTTGTTTTAAATTGGGTACTGACAATTCCTTTTTTTTTTTTGATTCACACACTGTAGAAAATTGATGATCGAAAATTAACTAGCTTTTTGAATATTCTTATACCAATTAGTCTAAATAATACACTTTTCCAAAAAAACTTTTCCTAAATCTTTACCTATTATGCACCACAAAGGGATAAAATTCTCCGATTCGATGTTTGGTCGCATTTTTTTTTAGTCACTGCACACTTGTGATCAATTATTTAAACGTCCGCAAATAAGTCTTAGGATGTTCCTCTAAACTTCAGGCTGATTTTTCGCTGACAACATTTTCTTTGGTTCACATAATTTGATTAAAACTGTGTGCGAAAACAAATAAATAAAACACCAACAAATGTTTAGATTATATAACTGCACTTTATAAGTATTATCTTAAGTTTTTCCTAAAATAATCTAAAACATATTCCCCCGATAAAATGTTATAGCACCGATCTGCCAAATGCAGTGTTTTGAACTTTGACCGTACTTTGGAGAGATCGTCGGACGATTTTTACTGATGCCAGCCATGTTAGTATGGCTGCCGTTATACACTGGTCAGCTGTGTGACTCATTCCTACTACCCCGGCAATGTCATTCAAATGTGAGTCGTTGACATATGAAACAGTGCCTCACATATGCACAATTGTACCAATTTGTCAGTCACAATCTGTGACTCTGGGGCGAGTTGATTCAGCGCTGCTTTTACTTCGACAAAGTAACAGCTTCCTGGTCAAGTTACTTCAGACCTTCAGACCTATTGACTTTGTACGGAGGTGAGTAATTTGGAGTAAGTCATCTCAAAGAAAATGTCAGTCACCTACGTGAATGAAGGGTGCGTAAATGTACATGTTTTGGTCAACCACCTTGTTGCAATGACTCACCTAATCCAGGGGTGTAGGGGTGAGTCATACAATTGACAAGTGCATTAGTAATGGCTGGCCGTCCTCCTACGGCAATCCCAATGTTAATTCGCACTGAGGGATGTGTACATTAACTAAGATATTCTGCAATTTATTTAGGGGAAGGGGGTGGGGGCAGGGGAAAGTTCAGCGCGATTGGGATTCCGGGGGGTCAGCCATATCTGGAAAAGATGTTACTGATCCCCCTGTACACATATTTTCTAGAATTGCCCATTCCTAACTTATTAGTCGACAGATAAGTTGTATTCTACCAGGTACTTGATTTAATATTGCATTGTATTTTGAAGTGAATTATGAAAACTGGATGTATCATTTTGTAGCAATATTAGGCAATCGCAGGTCCATATCAAATTTCCCCTGATTTTGCACCCAAGGAGAAAAGTTTTTTAATTTGTTCAGGGAATGGATTTTTAAGGAACATATCTTGCCATGACTTGTCCTTCTCCTTAAAAATTTGTTCCAGCAAATCATAACCACAAAATTACTGTAGCAAATAGTGAGACCACTTTATCTTAATCAAAATAACCACACAATAAGGGCTTCATCTATTGCTAATATGATATTCATCATCAACTTCCACACCAACTAAGGTTTTCAGAATAAAGAAAAAAAAAAGGACAAATCTGACCCGACCTGTTTATTTATCTGGTCGGGTAAGAGGATGATGGATGCAAGTGTTTTAAATAAGAATGTATGACCTTTATGGTTGCAATTTCAAGTGTGGCCTATACGAATTCAACCGCTGTGAGTTGACGAACTCTACTGAAGATTGATAACCAAATTTGACGCTGAGGTCTGACTAAAATCCAATTGGGCCTCCAAAAACTTACATGGAAACTTGATTATGGATTACTAATCACTGTGGATTAACTGTTTTAGTATAATGTGAAATTGAATATGAAATCAAGCATCTAAGTTAATTTTTGCAAAACATTATGAGCTACAAATGAACAGGCTTTGCAAAATGATAATTGACTATTGTTTATTAAATTGAATTAAATATCATTAAAGAAATACTATTAAAATACAGTAACCCTCTTACAACATTAAAATCTTGTTTATTCATATTTCAGAGAGAAAAATAAAACAATTAGAAGCTTCGACGTCAACAAACCTCAAGAAAATAATTAGCGAAAGAATAAAGGAAAAGAAGGCAGTTCTTCTGTTTAACGCTCCTGTAACTACACAACATTGTGATTAGTGCATCAAAAAATCAAAAACTGGAGTATTGTAAGCAGGATTAATGGAGGAAGCATTCCGGATCCAGAAAAGACACACAGACACACGAAAGCAAACGTTCAAGCTAAAAGTATTAAACAAAAGACTTTATGATCTTAGGATCATGGTATGTTAAACTGCTTTATCATATCCTCTTCATATTATTCCATGGAAATTTATGGACAAAGAATACTTACAAGGACACATAACACAATTTTCCTGCATTGGGTCTTGATGTAAATGTTGTCCAAGTGAATGATTATTGCTACTTAAATGTTGACATTTTTTTAACTTAGATATATTTCAGCTACTGTAATTCATCACTTCGCGGACTGCACTACAAGAAATTAATACCTCTGAAAGTTAAAAAAAAAAAAAATCTGGCGGCCAAAAAATAAAGTGTTTTGTTTTACACTTTTTCACAAAACATATACAGCTCTCAAATAATTGTAATGTATTTTTTCACCTGGTGTCCACCATTAGCTAGCGTACTACTTATTTCAATTCACAGCCGGAAAAATCTGGGTTGTTTTCTTGAACAAAACAGTTTTCTCTGCCTGGTCCAGTCCACTTAGCTGTAAATGAGTACCAGCAATGCTGGGGAGCTAACCTGCGATAGCCTGGCGTCTTTTTCACACTGTGAAGTCATGTGCTCCTATCCGCGTGCAAAATGGATAAGCGTTGTGCTAATAACGAACACTGTAAACATAAGTTAGTCCAGCTCAGCGAAAATTCTGGTCCAGATGACTAAGTTGCTTCGTCGGGCACTTTCATTGCATTCATGACGAAATACATGAACATAATTTTTTCACTTAAAGAAAAAAAAAAATCGTCATACCTCTTCTGAATATTAGTCGTATACACAAGTGCCATTAAAAAAGATAGCTGTACCAGCTGTCTTAATCCAGCTTTCTATATCGTATAGTCGGTCTAGTCGATCATGCGCGTACGTGATGCATGATGTACGTAAATGAATTTCGAATTTTGAAATTCGCCATTATAGAATCAATTACTGGGCTAGGACTCAGGAAAACCTTTGGAAAAACACCCTTACCGTTACTAAATTATACATCCGGTTTGATCGAAGAGTAAACCCGAAGATGACTTTTAATTTCGGTTAGTGATTTTGGTGATTTTATGTCAATAAACTTAAATTAAGTTTCCTTTTTGAATTCTGAGTGATGGAATACCGAGGTTGAGTAATAATGTTAGATTTGGTACTCGCTTAGCATGTTAGGCTGGGAATTAGGCTTGTGATGGTCTATTCTGGAGGTCGGACATCCGGGAATGTTGTGGTGCACGGCAATGTAACAAAGTTTTTTTTGACGATCTCAAACTTCAGTCAAAGGGGAAAACAAACAGTCACTTATTATTGCAGTCAATGAGAAAAAAACCTATTTTTGTCATTTTTCACGGATACTGGACAGATTTTATTTTTCTGCACAAATATTGTGTATTAAGTAATAGTTTCCAACACATATGAGTACCATTAATTTTCGCTGACTGGCTGAGGCGACACAAGTATTCATAAAAAAAAAAAAAAATCTTATTGACTGTAATGATAAGGTTTCCCCTCCAACTTAGCAAAACCGTACTGAGCTCGTACACGGTTACGTCTCTCCGACCTCGAGAATGAATGGTTGTAGTCTGCAGGGTGGAACCAGGTTAGACCTAAATGGGAAAATCCCATTATTACTAGTATAACTTAGCGTGCATGAATTATTATTTTAAAAGTTTAAAAACTTTAAAAAGTTAAGGTACAACTATAGAATACAGGTTCACTTAGAAGTATGGACCTCCTTGCTGGCAGCGAAGTCATGCTCCGTTGACACTATTGTCATCAGACATGAATATGCATCGTTCTTTAATTAAGATTAGTAGACCTACAATCCCCATGACCGCGCTGCCAAGTCGGGGATATGGGGATATACCATAGTTTTGACTTAAAATATGTACAAGTTCTTCCAAGATGAATATGCATCGTTTTTTAATTAAGATAGAAGGCTTATAATCCGCGCGACTTTGCTGCCTAGCCGGGGATAGCCGGGCCATATGATTACACTTATGTTTCTTTAATAATTCATAAGATTAAACCATTCACGTCGGAGGTTCGCGAGTCAGGAGATATTTTTTGAGACTGAGCATGCATTCTATAATGTACTCCAAAGTTGAGAAGTTTTTATAAAATTGTTTTCATGAACTTGACGATTTAAAAAAAATATTGTTTTAAAGGATCAGGAAAAGATTTGTAGAGATTAACCTTTTTTCAATGATTAATAATTTGCAATTCAGTTTCCTTTTCATTATTGAAACATTACTTAAAAGAGTGACGAGTTGTGTTTGATTTATGAACGCCACCACTGACCGAATTTCAACCACTGTTTGTTTATTTTTTCCAGGTGTGCCTACCAGTAAAACATATAGCTGATTTGCGAAACTGATCGGAATAAGCTTGCATTAAATTGTTATTCTTGGGTAACAGTGCATAAATGCTGTAATAGTTGCGATTCGGGTCACTCAAACGTTCTTCGTTAGTCAACTTAGGCGGTTACCCATGTGGTTCCTAGTATGAACTCACTGCCCCAATACCCACACATATTTTTAGCAAATTTAGGGTTTATATACACGCAGGCTTTTCACGCTTTCCGCATTTGAATAGTAATGTTCTGTGTACAAATTATACAACGATGCTTCACACATTCTCAAGATCTCTTAGCAATTGAGGAGGTCGGACATCCGGGAATGTTGTCGTGCGCGGCGACGTAACAATGTTTTTTTGACGATCTCGAACTTCAGTCAATGGGGAAAACAAACAGTCAGCCATCATTGCAGTCAATGGGAGGAAAACCTATTTTTTTGTCATTTTTCAACAAATACTCTACAGATTTTCTTTTTCTTTACAAATGTTGTGTATTAAGTAATAGTTTCCAACACATATGAGTACCATAGACTTTCGCTGACTGGCTAAGGCGACACAAGTATTCATAGAAAAATCCCATTGACTGTAATGGTAAAGTTTCCCCTTTAACTTGGAAAAACCGTACTGAGCCTGTACACGCTTACGTCGAACCGACCACCTCAATCAAAATTCTACGTCTGACAACTGTCTGTTCGAGCCCTGAATTTAATTTTTAATGATATTTTGTCTGCCAAAACGCTAACAGGTAATTTATCAACTTAGAAACCCAAATTTTGTGATATTCGTTGCTTAATATTTGGTCTGACGATCACACTGTCCTTGTGGAGGTTATTGTAGTGCTAGACCAGAAAAATTTCCGCAACAATTTCCAATTTTCTTTCTCTCAACATTTGAAGTTCCAATTTGTTGAATCCTAGGATTCTATAAGTACTGGTACCTGTGATTCCGAATTGACCGGTAATTGTAAAGCAAACATACTAGGTCTATGAAATAATAAATCAAAAATTCAGTAATTGAATGTAGCTTATAGGCCTATATTAAATCTGCCATCTCTTAGACTAATACAACCATAACTCCATGCTTATACTGTAGGCCATACTCGAAATGGCCACCACCATACTGAGGTAGGGGTAATTCACGTTAGGCTCTGTATGCAATACCACCATTTCGACGGTAAATTCCTTCCTTTCCTGGCCTATCCGTACTATGACTCCTGAAAATTACGAGATAATTCCTTCCCATCCAATTCTTAATACAATAAAGCACTACATACAGAGGACCAGTTTTGCTTGCTTTTCCAGTGTGGCCTATATGTAAGTATATGTGTTTTCTATCTGCAGGGTTAACATAGGTGTTCTTCTTAAATAGTCAATGGGATATCAATTTTGAATAACAAGTTTTCTTTATATTAAATTTCTCTTTCAGAACTTATAGAAGTACCCCTTGCACTTGAACAATAGTCAAGAAGCAGCCTCCACGGTTGAAATATAACAAATTTACCCATGGCCTTTTAAAGAAGATGGGGTATGTTGTGCTTTTATTCCCAGTTAACAAAGATTTGAAGGTAACTTTGCTAAAATTGTACAAAATATTAATTAAACAAATAACAAAAAACTTCATGAAAAATAGAGAAGAAATTATGAATAATTGGCCATTTTACAGTTACTTTCAATTCAGACCTAATTATGCAAAATTGTGACAACAGCAGGGGCCACATGTTCAGCGCCTATTGCCAATTAAGAAAATTAGATTAAACCACAACACACATGTGAAATTGTGAATATTCATATCACATACCAACATTGCTCATTATTTACATTTATTGCAGTTTTTACTGATCACCCAAATCTAAATCATGTTTGTTTAAAAAAAGTATACCAATGAAAAGAGGATTTCAAGTAAATATTCTCTTATTCGCAATTATTGATACCGATTTCAGCACTAAAAGCTCAGACAGCAGATTTGGTGCACTTTGGGAAACCTTGAAAGCTTTTCATTCAGAAATTAATGGCAATTTTCTTCAAGTTACCAATATTTGTACTAAACCTAGGTATACTTTCTCTGTCAAGTAGAACAAATACCACACAAACTAAATTTTTTTGTTAGCAAAAATATCCATGGCCTTGAAGATTGCCCAAATTCTATGCATATATTATGTCACACAGCTCACACTTGATATGACAACTGCCTCGACCTTAAATTTGGTTTCTTTATTATTTTTTAACTCTCACTCCTTGACATTACAATTGTAGATATTCAATATCTATTTCAAATAAATCCCTTTGCAATCTATTCCTATCAAAGTGTCAATCTTTATCAGCAAAATCAAGTTAAATCTAATTATTTACATTTCATTTTGAGTAAATCTCAAACTTGAGGTGAATCTAAAATTCACTCAACAAAAATGTGTTGATTATTATTTAATCATCTATTATTTGTATGGCAGCTGCATGGTCGGTGACTCAGTGGTGATTGTCTTTTTTCGTGATCTAAAATTTAGACACGACCAAATTAGCAAATTGCTATGAGATGCATTTTAGCATGCCTTTTAAACACTTCTGATTAATGAAGGTCACTTATCTATGACATCCCTGTTTAGAAAATGGCTCTGGAAAGTATGTAGAAAGGATTATTGCCAGTGCCAATTTTTTTGTAAACCAACATTTCTTTCCAGGAAGGGGTTAATGCAAGGAAAGGTACGTCTTTAAGCCATCCAATTGTATGCTGGTTGGTATCTTATGGACAAATATTGCACAACAAAAAACAAAAGGAAAATAGTCGATCACAACATTTTCATTTCTAATTCTCCTATAGAGTCCAACAGACAAGCAGTCCCGGCATTGATCCATGACAACACGAAGATGAAATAGTAGGTCTCAGTGGAGCATGAGGACTCTTGCTGAGAAACATTGGCGGGTGTTGTAGCTTTGAATTGCGGGAAAAACCATCCCTGTAGGCAGTGGTGTATTCCATAGGGGGGGGGGGGTTGTCGAAGGGCCAACTTACTCCCTCCCCTTTGGCAAAATCTGTCATGTAAAATATAAGAAGCGGGATATACCAGTATACAATGCTGTGCATATTAGGGAAATAAACTGTAAAAAATGAATATACTTTCAGACTATAGCTAGATATCACCAAATTTTGCTTATGACTTAAGTTTCCAGCAAACTAAATTCTTCAGTTTTCAGGAGTTTTTCTTAGTTTTCCGGAAATTTTCGGGACCTTTTTTTGTATTTCCTTCATTTTTGGGTAATTTTTTTTTTTCGAGCAAATTCCTTTATTTTCAGGCAATTTTTCTTCGATTTTCGGGAAAATTTCTTTCCTTTATGGGAATTAGCTTTCATTTTCAGGAGATTTTGCAAAATTTGTATTAAAAGTACTACACATTTCCAAAGCTTTGACCAAACTTTCCAATAATTGTACCAAATTTACCACAAGTTTGCTTCATTTATTCTCAATTTCATATCAGTAATTTCCTAATTGTACTGTACTTTACCCCTTCTGGAATCACAAGCTGAATACGCCACTGCCTGTGCGTAGTGAATTTGAACACACTCCTTCGCCTGTCTATGCTTATCACCGCTAAGAATGGTAGTAAAATTTGCACAATGAGTATCCGGCAACTGAAAGTGAAAACTTACAAAAGAAAGAATTTGTTTTTATGATGGTGTAAAGATTCCCGTACTTAAAACAAATTACAAATACAATGAGGCATGGGGTTGTATTTGGGGGTAAGACTGTGTCCAGCATCTTTACATGCGCTTTACCTCATACACACCATATTAGTATATGTGGATGTTACAACACCATTTAAAATGTGAAAGTTTTCCATTGCATGCGTACATATTAAATGTGCAACAAGTGTGAGTTGTTAACCTCTATTGTGTGTGTGAGGGGATCAAGCCCCCTACTGAGAAACACATATTCACCCCCACTGGAAAGAGTTTAAAAGAGGAAAAGACATTAACATTAAAGGAAAATGTGTAAAATTGCTGGGAATTTTGGCAAGATTCCCTGAACATTTCAGAAATTGGTGATTTCCATAAAATAAAATAAATTCTTAGAAATCGAAGTAAATTTCCTGGAAATGAAGAAATTTTAATGAAAATTGAAAGGATTTCCCAAAAATGAAAAATGAATTCTGTAAAATTGAGTAGAACTCCTATAAATCAAGGAGATTCCTGAAAAATTGAAGAAGAATTCCCCAAAATTCAAGAAATCCAAGAAGAATTTCCGAATTCCAGAAAATTCACGGAGATACTCTCACTTACCAGCAATATTCAATGTAATTTAACCATTTTTAAATAGAAAATGTTCAAGTTCTTGCTCACCTGCAGGTGACTTTCTATTTGAAAATTATTGTGAGGGGGATGGTGCGCAATGGCCCTAATAATAAGACTCTCACCTCATTATCTGAATATTTTTGGCTCTATGTTGAAGATTTTGGTCCAAATATAAAAGTTTTTATCCAAAATTGAAGATTTGTGGGCCAAAATTAAAACTGTTTGATTTAAAATTGATTTTTTTTTATTTTTAGTGCAAATTAAGAGTTTTGGTAGAAAATCAAAGATAATTCAGTCGATACGTTTAAAAAGATGCCAATATCTGTTTTATATATGGTTCATTTAATATTTCAGTTAAGTATATTTTTGGCTTTGACATTTTTTTTTTTGTTGGGGGGGGGGCGGGGGAGGCTACGGCATTTTCAGGGGGCTACGGCCCCAATAGCCCTCACCCACCTGTTTAAATTAAAAGCATCTTTATGGGTAACTTGTAAACTTACCTCCACTACTAGTCTTGTTTTGTAATTTATTCAACTAAATTTCTTCTTTTTTTCCAGGACACAGGGCACATGTCCAAATACCTTTAAAGATTATATATACCATAACAACTTTTAACAAAAATTATGAAAAGTGTGACACAAGAATGTTCCAAAATAAACTGTAAATCTCTCCTCAGAAGAAGAACACAAGAGAAGCACACAAGAGACTCAAAGAAAAAAACGCCCTCACTTTTCAGTCTAGTGCCACTACATGCCATTAGTAGTAGTATTTGTAAGTTTTTATCAGTACTGTACGTGCCATAAGTAGTAGTATTTGGAAGTTTTTATCAGTACGTGCCATAAGTAGTAGTATTAGTATGTTTTTATCAGTACATGCCATAAGTAGTTAAATTGTAAGTTTTTATCAGTACGTGCCATAAGTAGTAGTATTTGTAAGTTTTATCAGTACGTGCCATAAGTAGTAGTATTTGTAAGTTTTTATCAGTACGTGCCATAAGTACAGAAGTAGTAGTATTGGTAAGTTAAATCAGTACGTGCCATACTGTAAGTAGTAGTATTTGTAAGTTTATCGGTACGTGCCATAAGTAGTAGTGGTTGGAAGTTTTTATCAGTACGTGCCATAAGTAGTAGTATTTGTATAAGTTTTTACCAGTACGTGCCATAAGTAGTAGTATTTTGTAGTAAGTTTTTATCTGCATGCCATCCAGAAATGTATAAACTAGTCTACTGATGTTCTGTAAAGTGTATTTTACTAATGCAAGGACTGTCAAGGTGCTGTTAAACTGTATCTTGTTGTCAAGACATTCCATAATATATTTTTTGTTCTTAAATTAATGTACTTGTGTCTTTTCTTTATTCTCAATTATTTTTTAAAAGTTTCATATTATATCATAGGCGCCGGAAGCATGGGGGCCATGGCCCCCAACTTTGAAGAAAATTGTCTTTGCCCCCAACTTTAAGCCAAATTTGTACATGATATATGGGCACCTCTTAATTCTGCCCCACACCGCCCATCCCCCCCCCCCCCCCACCCACCCCCATTCCCCTACGCCCTTCTTCCAATTTTGGAAACCTTTCAGCGCCCCTGTATTATGTCACCATTCAACACTGAATGTGTCTGGAAATGCATAGAAAAGTCCTTTCAAAATCTAGTCAGCCGGACTAATTTCCTTTAGTCCAGGCTTGCCTGACTAATGCTTTAGTCACCTGACTAAAATAATTGGTCGATTTAGACATCATGACAGGACTCGAAGAATTAGTCACAGGACTAGATTTTATTAGTCACAAGACCAAAAAAACTAGTCATGGAATCAGTCATGACTAATACAAGTTAGTCGATTCAGACACCATCTGGACTTCTTTTTTGTTGTCAGCTGGAATAATTTTTGTTTACAGTAAAGAAGATAACCATATAGCCACTCTCCTTTCACTGTAGCTCTTTTTTCTCTGTTTTTGCAGATAGCCTTGATTTTTTAACCGTCTCGAGGAGACTTGTCCAAAGAAAATAGTAAGGAGCAAAACTTCCAAATTCACCAAATATGTAAGTGAAAAGCTACAGGACATTCAGCAACGCAAGAAGAAAGATGGAGTAGAAAAAGAGAAAGGAGTAGAAGAAGAGATAGGAGCAGGAAGGGGAAAGGAGCAAGAATACAGAAGGAATGAGCAGAAAAGGAAAAAGTTCAAAACATTTCTGGCAAAGGATAAGAAAATATTGCTATGCCCAAGAGTACATATCTTTTAATTCATAGTTTGATGTTTATGTAAAAGCAGTTTGTATTACCTTTCCTTGTAGTAAACTGTGGAGCTATTACATGTGTAGTTATATAAGTTTTTATCAGGTTATATATTTAGGTCGTAGATATTATTTTTTAGGGTTGGAAATGTTCTTGCCTAGTTGTGCTTTATTTCTAAATGGAGATAGAAAAAGGCTTCTGTTTATATAGCCATATAACCCATGTAAAGAATTGGCCATGAACTACATGTTAATCAATTTTATACGCCAATATAATGCCACACCTGTAAACCAAATTGTTGACAGTCATATAAAGATTTATATGGATTACATAGAAAAGGGATTATTTCATAAAGCCATATAATTAATTGGCCATATATGTGAATCAAATTTTCTATACCCGTATAAAGATTTATATGCAAAATTTTAGCACAAATTGTATACAGATTTTTAGATATATCTGGCCATATAAAGTTGTATATGTCATATAAAGTGTTATATCTGTATCTGGTCATATACAATTTTACATCTTTATCTGGCCATATAAAACTTTATTATCTATCTGGTCAATTATTTACATGGCATATATCTGGAATTCATATTAATCCCATGTATGGCCCATATATGGAATTCATATCTAGGCCATATAATTTTTCATTTTTATATATCTGTCCCATATATTGGATTTCTGTAAAAGCACCCCTGATGCAGAATGGCAGTTTGGCGAGTCTGTCAGGTCAGGGTGTTGGAATTCTTGGTAAAATAAAAAGCACAGTATGGTTGCGTTTAAAGTTCCAAATTATACTTCAACTGAAAAGTGTAAATAAACCAGAAAACATATGCTATTTTTTGTTTTGCATCATTCAAAGCAAGTGGCATATGCTTACTTAATTTCAATTACCATAGCTCTACCAAATATGCGGGTCGCTTCAGTATCAGGTATAATGAAAACACCCCTGGTATTCAAGTCTTTTTTTACAATAATGTTTGCCAACAGCTGCAGCTTGGCGATAATTTTACGGCCGCAATTTTTATTAATTTCTCAACAAGTACATTCTACCAAGAAAAAGTGTCAAGCAAGGACTTGGATAGTAATTTTCTGTAGCACTGTAATCAACTTTGAAATTGCAAATTTCTAAAATCATATATAGTAACTGTCGAACTTACAACAGTTCAAGCTGGCAGTGACAATTTTTACCAACTTTGGAATACTAAATGAAAGGTTTTACCTTTATAATCAGTAAGTAGTTTTATAATAAGTATCCTTTCCCTTACCTTTCCCTTACCATCATGTTTTCCTTTATTTATGTACCATATGGCATAATGTTTGATTTATTATCAGCATGGTGATAACGGCTGGCTGGTAGTATAGCATTTCAAGTATTGACCTTGAAATGAATATGGTAAGTAGACTCAACATGACTAACAAAAACGTTCATGCAAATAATGCGATTGTAGTCATTTTGTTTCCCATAGTCCTATTGTATATACCAGTGGGTGTTTGTAGCAGGTTCCCATAAGATGCAATATTTTCTATCAATTTTGTCCAGGATCAAGGCTACTCGTGTGACCAGGGATATTTACTTGTAACAAACCATCAGCACGTTTGTTTGAAAGAAATAAGTCTGTTATATGTTTATAGGAGAAACCCTTTGTTCCACAATTGATTGCTAAGTTTTGGCAATGGTATATTTTACTGATGCAATACTGACGAAGCGATCAATCTGAAAATCACCTTCCTTCACACTTTGAAATCAGACTTGATATTTCATCAATTAGAAAAAGTGGCATTTTTTGATTAACAATTTGCCCCTTTTCATGCAATTCCTATAGATTTACCAAAGATCGCAAAACGTTATGTTTATATATACACATGCTATGCACAATTACATCATGAGAAATAAGAACATTACTTTAATCACAGTATAATTCTCATATTATGATTCGATATCACAATTTCCCCTAATATTTCATAACCCCTTTCAACCTTAACTCAGAACCCCTTTCGACGTTTACCTTTTCATCAATTTTCTTGACTTTTTACCAAAATTGAGGAAATACTGTATTTTACAATAAGTTATCATTATGTATGAAAATGCATTTCAACCTGACTTCATAATAGATAACAGAATTGCTTGGTTCACACCACAGTTATCATATCATCATAATACATTTTAATTCTCAGAACTCAGTTGTAATGAATGACTGCATTTCAAAACGCATTTCATTCGATATCAATTCCATTTGTAAACATCATAACAACGCTTTTTGTAACATCATTTTTCGTTAAACACAAAAAATAGCTCAACCATATGTAGGAAGGTTGAGGGACTTACATGTAATTAGGCAGGTAATCAAGAATTTAAACGACACGTGAACTGCATGACGACTCTCGATCGGACCAATTAGACAAATAAGAAAAACTGATACACACTGCTTGTCTCGAGGCACCCTGGACGCATTTTTCAGAAAGCAATTGCAAGAGGTTCTAACCTGGTAAACAAACAAATTTACTTTTCAATTTAGTAGCAATCGACATTTGCAACGTACACTACATTCAACATGTCGGAACGTCAGGTAAGTAAAGCATTTTCTCGTTCTTTTCTTTTCAATTTATAGTGTGAACTTTAATAGGAATTATATAAGCCACAAATTGATGCTAATTTTAATTTGGTATTTCAAGTTGAATAATTGGCAGATATTCTAAATTATTAGTCAGCACCCTGTAAGTTTTTAGATGAAAGTTAAATGTAGAGTCAAGCACTGTCTGTATATTATTCCGTTTAATTAGATTAATTTAAGTAATTTTGCACAAGTTCTTTGTATCTCTATAAGGCCAAGTGGTATTACCTGTACTCTCGATAAAGTTGCCCCCCCAGTTTTGACATTGAGATTATGTGAGACGATATCTAATTCAAGAGAATGATCCTTTATTAGTTAAACTTATTCTTTCTCTATGTCCATATGGACATGTATAATTTTCCTACATTATGATTGATTATTTCTTTTGTCTCTTCAGTAGTACTAGTCCGAGAAAAACAAAGGATATGATCCTTGAAGTTAGGGAAGTTTATGAGGACGTCATTAAGTAACACTACCCACAATGCATCATTTGCGCTAAATACGGGTGTAGAAATATTGACAAGTAGAACAAAATATCAAAATTTGGTAATATGATACAAACTTCTTCAAAACGTTAGGAATTCGGCAAAATTGTTCTTTATTTGGAGGAAAATATGTAGGCATTAAAGGCCCTAATTCTTTTAGTGACCTCGCTCTTGGAGTGGCAATTTCTATATAATTTTTCCTCACCAAAGGATTAGTTCAGTGGTCAAGCAATATTATATTATAGGAAAGAGGACTTAAAAGAAACAAGATGGAGAAGAAACTACTAGAAATGGCTGGTGTAGTAGTCTACTATGAACGGTTGGCGCTCTCATCTTCACATTCTAAAGAATTATTAATGTATTTTAAAGAAAACTGTATTTAACTTTTACTATTTGAATTATTTTCCCTCAAACTTCCTTCAGGTAGTGAATTATAATTATCGTCATACATTCTCTTTAAAGCAACAAAATCACAAGATAAAATATTATAGAATACACAAAGACTGAGGAATCTGAGCCTGTGCTGTCACAACTATTCCGATTTCAGCCGTTTCTACACAAATGATACCAAATTTTAAACTTAGATATCTCCTTAACGGAATAGGATTTTTGAATGCTTTTTTCATCATTTTGTTTCTTTTGAAGTCTTTATAAATAGGCGGCCCGCGGGCCAAATTTGGCTTGCCAGACAATCCACTCTGGCCCGCGAACAATAGTCGTAGCGCGAAAAAAAATCTGAATGAGATTGGTAAAAATCCCAAAATCTTTGTTTATTTTGGGTTTTCTCTAGGCAGATCTGCGCACTCTAACATTGCAGCTTATCAAACAAAATGTTTTTTTAGTTCCGTTATAAAATGGGCAGAATTGCTGCTTGTCAAATCTGGCATACATCCTTCTTATCGCGGGCACTCTCAACTTGTTTGTATTCAGGGATGTTTTGACGGGTTTTGTTTGTCACGTAACGCTGGTTTTGTCATGCGATTGGCCCACGACCTGAAATTTTTGTGAAATGATGGCCCTTGGAAAAACTTAATTAACAACCCTTGCTTTAAGGCAATGAAATTAAGTACCTGTATATTGCCCCTGGGTTTTCGGTGAACAAGGCTAAAAATTTACATAAAAAGATTAGCATAATAAATTGATTTTGAATAACATAAATGTACTGGTACCCTTAAGCTTTCAAATCAGTAATCATATTAATCCCAAAATAGTGCGGGTGCAACCTGAAAAACTGGGTACTTTGAAATACCCCCAAATTAGGTACTTTTATTATTACAACATCGCATGAGCTTACCAATTTGACTGGCCAACACTAAACGAATCTGGTTTCTTATTTTCCGCTTCGGATTGTCCAAAATTTCACGGGATATCCTGAATTATTGGATACGGATAGTATATAGATATTCCAAACTACTTGCCGCTGCTTTTTGAAATTCATCGTCGCGTTTTTTAGAAAATCAGTAAAATAGATTATGAGCTAATTATGGGTATTTTAAAGTACCCAGTTTTTCGGATTGCTCCCGAACTTAAAATGTTTGTCACTTTAACAGTTTAATATTTGCATCAGCATGACTTAATCCAAAAATGCAATCAGCTGACTCGAAAGGTGCCTTCTATTCAGAGTGTCCAGTGTGTTACGTAATACGATATGAAAGTTAGTTTCAGTCAAAACACCTTTTATGAATGGGAAATTGGGTTAAAGACCTATTTTCGCGCTATCTGGCCGAATTAGCACTTATGACAGTATAAGACGGAAAATAATGTCAGTATGATAGTGTGAGCTAGAAATTTGTTGTCAAATCCTGTTTACTTTATTTGCATCACGTCGCGAGGGCACTTTAAAGAGCGTTTGGCAGAGGCTGCGCAGGATGAAGGGTTGCAAAGGAAACTGCGGCGATTGAATGTGGAGAATCAAAGCTTTCTTTCTTTGACATTAGAGACAGAGCTATCAAATGGTATGGTAAACCATCAAGAACACGGAGTCGGCATGTAATAGTGGAAGAAAGTGAAGCCAGTAAGCTACGGGTAAGCTGTTGTTACGGAACAGGGAAAACAAATCGCGGCCCAGAATGAACAGATTCGGAAACTATCAGAGGCCTTTGCCACCAAGCAGGGAAACAAACAATGCGGGTTTGGTCCACAAAGGTGTTCCACTTGTAACTCTCCTGATCATCTGAGGCGAAACTGTTCAGAACGAAGACAACAAAGCAGAGGACGAAGAAATTACCAGTCTGCACAATATTAGAACAGTAGATAGGACTCGAGATATAGTAATGGTTTAAGTAATTTTGCTAGTAGTAGTAATACAAGTCAGTCTAGCGCGTCAAACTAGCTTTACCTAACGTGGAGAGTCACAGGGTGGTGACAGGGAAGTAAGGTAAATTCATTGTTAAGTAGGGTCATAGGTGAGTGCCCTGAGGCCTTGGTAAATATGTTCAAAATAAGTTAGGTCACTACTAGATACAGGGGCACAGGTTTCGACAATTACGGCGCTTGCTACTGGCCATTTTTTTGTAGATTTAGTTGCAGGTCATGTAGAGGGGATAGCTGACTTTCAAGAGGATGACAGACAAGTGGTAAGGATGGAAGAAGCTTATGTTGAAGGTACTATTCTGTAAGGCATGGAGATTGGCACTGAATTGATTGTGCAGGAACAACAAGCTTAGAGTGAGGTATTACAAAGGTACAGTACGGTAATAATCAGAGGGGGTGATGACATTGGCCTCTGTGCGGAGATTTCCCACAGAATTCAACTCGATGATGACACACCGGTAAGATTCCCCACAGGTGCAGTCCTCCACATTAATGCCAAGAGGTAGAAGAGCATATCAATACTCTTTTATCACAAGGTGTAATACGTGGTTTATGTAGTCCGTATGCATCCCCTGTGGTCATCATACGGAAGAAAGATGGTGGAATAAGACTATGTGTGAATTATCGAGCCCTTAACAACAAGACAAAAAAGGACGCTTATCCACTACCACGGATAGAAGAGGCATTAGACGCACTGCAAGGAGGGAAATGCTTCTGCGCTTTTGATCTAGCTCATGGGTGCCATCAAGTCCCAGTACGAGAGAAGGATATAGAAAACACTGCTATCCGCGCAGGCACCGGAGGACTTTACGAGTAACTGTGTATGCCCTTCGGGTTATGCAACGCCCCGCCACATTAATGCGTATGTAATGGATTGCGTCCTTGATAACAAAAATTTCCAGTCCTTGCCTATATATCTGGATAATATCCTCTTTTTTGGTACAAGCTTTCAAGAGACACTCAGTAGATTATAAATGGTGTTAGAGCAACTGGAGAGGTTCAATTTTAAGGTCAAGCTATCCAAGTGTCAGTTATTCAAGACAAAGGTATGATATCTGTGACATGTTGTTTCCAGTGATGGTCTTCTACCTGATCCTGGCAAAATAGATTCAGTACAGAAGTGGCCAAGCCCTAGGACAGATAAGCAGCTGAGGGGCCTCCTCAGACTGGTACTGGATTTATACTGGAATTTGTCAAGATTGCTGCTCCCTTCATGCACGCTGTAATTAGAGAGAGTGGAAAAGGAAAGAAATGGAAACGGATGTCAGAAGCCAAACCACGTCTTTTGTTTGGAATGAAAGTCAAAATGAAGTATTTATGCAGTTGAATGAAAAGCTTACCACCTCACAATATTGGGTTATCCAGACTTTAGTGTCCTATTCATTCTGGGACAGACGCAAGCTTGAATGGTCTTGGAGCCGTTTTATCTCAAAAACAGGGAGACTCACGTGTTGTCATTGCCTATGCAAGTCGAGCATTAAAAAGCCATGAGAGAAACATGCAAAATTACAGCAGTTTAAAGCTGTAGCTTCTCGCCCTGAAATGGACTATTTCAGAGAAATTATGAGACCTTCTGATTGGCGCAGAGTTGAGGTGCTCAACGATAACAATCCTTTGAGTTACCTGCATTCTTTAGTCAAGTTAGGAGCAACGGAAACACGATGGATGGCAGATTAGATTAAGCTCCATTTCACTTTACTATAAAGTATCGACCTGGCCGTCGTAATCAGAATGCTAATGCACTTAGCCGTCATCCTATTCCAACAGACCCCTTCTTACCACAATCGAATCAGCAAGATTACACACAAGTAGTGCTTCATATTTGGGGGCTCAGATGAACGAGGTAAGTGAACCACCGTATAGTACAGGATACATATTCAGTATGTCGACACAAGTTCCACCTAAACTCAAAACCCAAATTCAGGTAAGATCTAGATAGACTGGTGACAGTATCTCAAAGCTTCCCTCTTATTAACCAACTGAACTCCAAAAGCTTTAGACTACCAATGGTTTTTTGCAGCGTATTGTGTTGTATTGGAATGGGAATTGTCGACCTACCCTAAAGGAGATTGGGTCTAAATTAAAAGAGGTAAGGAAGCTCTCGAAGTCATGGGATCGGTTTGAGGAAAGGGATGGTGTGCTGTATAGAAAGGTCATAATCAAAGATAAGGAGTGTTTGCAATTGCTTCTTCCAGAAGTTCTGCAGGACAAATTACTATAGAGTTTACATGATGATCTTGGTCACCAGGGAGTCGAAAGAATCGTTACTCTTGCTAGAAAACGTAATTTTTGGCCGGCAATGCTAAGGGACATAGAAAAGAATTGTAAAGCGTGTAAAAGGTATCAAGTTGCGAAGTTTGGCAAGAAAGTAAAACGACACTGGGTACATTAGCAGCCAAAGCACCATTAGAGGTCCTAGCAATAGACTATACTATGTTGGAGCTGGAAACCAACAATTTAGAAGATGTGTTAGTAATGACAGATGTATTCATCAAGTTCACCCAGGCCCTTCCAACCTAAGATCAAAAAGCAAGTACTGTGGCGAAAACTTTAGTGAAGGTGTGGTTCATAGAGTATGAAGTGCCTCGCCGCATTCATAGTGATCAAGGCAGAAACTTTGAGGGTGAAGTTTTTCAGTCCTTGTGCGACATTCACGGGGTGAGTAAAAGTAGGACAACTCCCTATCTACAGTGGAATGGCAAGTGCGAGCGTTTTAATCGCACCCTCCACGATCGAATAAGGACACCACCACGAAAACAAAAACGGCGATGGCCACAGCTTCTACCAAGATTGGTTTTTGCTTATAACAGCACTCCAGTCAGTTCGACCGGGTATGCACCACACTACCTATTCTTTGGATGTGAACCTCGGCTCACTATATATTGTTTGTTTGGTACGAGACAGGAACTGCATGAAGGATTGGGTGACACATCAGGGGATGTTTGGCTGGTTGATCACCGGAAAAGGCTACAGGAAGCGTTTAAGGTGGCCTCAAGAAGTGTAGAAAAGAAAATAGAGACAAGAAACAAACAACTTGGACCTCCAGAGGATGATGCAGCATTGCCCGTGGGTACCCTAGTGCATGTTAGGAACAGAGGGCATAAGGGAAGGTCGAAGATCCAGGATGTATGGTCATCAGATATATACAAAGTCATCAGAGCCAGAGAGCAGAATGTGTATGATATCAGTTCTATGGAAACTGACAGGCAGGTAAAAACTCTTCACAGAATTAAAATTTTGAATGATTTAAATTTGTATGGTTCTCACATTGAACCCAGTTCTTCACAGAGAACACTTATGTCTTATGATAAATTCACCACCCAGTTAGGTGGTGAACCGGTGAATTTGGGTAGTGCTTCTGAAAAAGCAGTGGAGCCAGATATTCAGGTAACTCCAGTAAGTGTCGAGGATGAAAGATAATCTCACTCTGACGATGAAGACAAGGACCAGGTAAGTTTTGAGGAGGTCAAATCGTTCCAATGCTGGTAAATATCAAAATCATCACCATCTACCACAGTTTACTATCCCAACTGAATTGTTAGCTACACAACCTCTCCATCCCCAAATTCTAGCTACACTAAGTCAAGCACAGTTCTTACTGGCTCAGATGATGAGTAAAAATTATCAGTTTTAATATGATTCTTTTTCAGAACTTCCTTCTCAGTTACCGTCATGGGTATTTGTGTGGTGACATTCATAGTAATTTCTTACTGTGTGACCGTTTCTGCTGTTTTCACAGATCATATTAATGTTTCTCTCCTGAATTGTCAGTTGGGAATTGTATTCAGGGTATGGGTGATTATCATTTATAGTTTGACTTTCCTTAGCTGGTTTTCCAATTTCATGGAAAGCTAAGTTATTAATTAATTTTATCATGTTGGTATTCTTTTTGACATTATGGTTTTATTTTTTTATGCATTGCTCATGCTTACTTGTTTTACAGTGGAACTGGTCATTTGTATTAGTTTTGGTGTTAGGTAACATAGTATTTGTCAAAGTTTTCAATTGTTCGGATGTTTATCTGGGACAAATTGGGTTCATCAGTTGTGTTGTATATTTAAGAGTGTATGTACAGTTCAGGTGTAACCGTGACAAAAGTCCTATTTTGAGAGATTGGTGATCTTCTCATATTATGTGTTTTGCTTGTGATTTTCAATAATTACCAAGTTTCCGAGTCGTCAACTTCCAGCAGGGGACTGTGTAAGCTAGCAGAAATTTGTCAAATTCTTTATACTTTGCTCATTTATATTGGTGTAGCGCCACCACGTTTTTGTTATATTTGTACCTATTGCTTATTTAATAATCAAGATGACAATCAATGTGTAAGGTAAAACGTCAGGATTAATCGACCTTTTTCATCTCAGATTTCTTGATATTTCCTGTTGACGAGCACTTAACCATCTGAATTAACTGATTTTGTGTAAATCGAGCAAGACATACGTTGGGGGGGAATGCCGTTCAGATTATTTTGTTGTTGTAGTAGCGCTAGTCCCATATACTGTGCGTGAGTCAACACATGTCAAGGATAAATTTAATGATAATTCATACTGATGATGAGCAGTTTTACAGAATCCACATTAACTTTGTCACCTTGCATATGGTTAAGAAATGTTGTTTCATACTTCAGAGAGGGTTAATATACTTAATTTAGTAATGCTCAGTTTATGAATACCGTTTTCATGCTTGAGTGGAACAGATGGCAGTTGCGATTATCTGACCTTAGCTGCTGATTTGATAGGTATATCATATTGTGCGGGTTGCATGTTGACAGGCACATGATGTTTTTGTTATTTTCTATATATTTACTCTTGGTTTCATGAAGTGCTTTCATGGTTGAATGCATTCAGGCATAGGCCTACCATCTTCACATTCAAAGGAATATTATTAAATTTAGCCATTATGTTATGCATGTTGATGATGTAATATGTGTTGGATTAGATTCTAGTCACTTGGGATGATGACTTATTAGCTGATTTCCAGCACCTCATTTCCAAGTATTTATGTATTTTAAAGTCTTGAGTGGTACTGTAAGAGAAGTCGTACCATGAGACTATACTATATACTATAAGACTATTTCCTGCTGGATGTATTTCTTTATGCAAATAATTCAGAAGATAAGAAGCTGTTATTGCATAATTATCAAAAGCAAGTGGAATAAGTATTTATTTTGGGGCTACCTCCACCCTTAATTGTGCTGTTGTCATAGTAACTTTATATGTCGTATTCACTTTAATGGGGATCTTGACCTGTCTTCCTGATCCAGTGTTGGTCGGTTGTAAAAGTGAAATATTCGTTATAAGCATTACTAGATGTTCTTGTCGTTATGTATGTTTACATCACAAGTATAGACACTGAGTAAAGTGGATGATATTATTAGTCTTTTTAGACCAATATTGTTCTAATCGAATGTTTATGATATTTGTATCTTTCAGGTTTTCTTTACATTACTGTCAGTATTATGTGACTTACCTCAACTTTACTTGAATGAGCCTGAATAAAAGGATGTCCTTGTGCTTCTTTATTCTTAACAATAGCTTGAAAAATATGATAGAATACATAAAGACTTTGAGGAATCTAAAGCTGTAATGTCACAACTAGTCTGATTTCAGCCGTTTTTACACAAATGATACCACACTTTAAACTAGATATCTCCTGAAACGGAATAAGATTTTTGAATGCTTTCTTTGTCATTTTGTTTCTTTTGAAGTCCTCTTTCATTTAAGATGGAGTTGCTTGTCCAC
>JAIGNY010002074.1:100000-180000 GCA_020152595.1 Chiridota heheva
TCACTAAGAGGGGGGTCAAAACCGATACCAAAAGCATACCAAATGAATAGTGTGATGTACCCAACATGTCCAGCTTCGGAGATGTAGGATAATATCAATAATGTCCCCACCCCCGTACGTACGCGCACACCATGGATATCGCCCATATCTCTAAAGCTGGGCATGCTGGAAACATCACGCTATAGACTTTATTAATGAGGATGATCTTACAATTCATTTGGTATGCTTTTTTTAGAATATCGGTAAATGTATCGGTTTTAACCCCCTGTATAGTGACCAATCGAAAGCCACTGTATTATTATGCTTATATCAAATCAAATAGTCATGTTTATATTGTTTGATTTTTTTCGCTTTCCACCGACTGGTTAGCTCAATTGGTAGAAGACCTGCTTTCTAACCTGAAGATCGTGTTGGGTTTGATCCCCGGCCGAGTCATACTAAAAATGGAACCTGCTGCCGTTTCGCCTGGTGCTCAGCATAAGGGAAGTGAGCAGGGTAAAAGAGCAGGAATACGTTTACTTGTGTATTATTATTTAGGCATTCGTTATAGGTGTATTTTTCATAGATGTAATTTTGTTTACGTTTTTTACGTAGCAAGGCTTGGTTCACGTGCAGTTTCAATGATACTATTAAAATTAATCAGAATTGATCTCGTATTTTCTTTTCAATTATGTCATAAACAATTTTGATCTACACTATATATTTGATGTCTGTTTTAAAAGCTCCTTAATCACTTATTATGATTGTTATATATATTTAATTTGTGGAATGGTCTGTATAAGATGAATCAACAAAGAACTCTTCCAATTTTCCCCGTTTCCCGAGTCTACAAGTTACAATGATTCCATGGAAATCATATCAAAGTTTTTTATTCCATTTTCTTTAGAATATTTTACCTTGTTCAGACAAAGGAGTAGCAGTACTTGAGGTACTCTGTCCACTCAGCAACTTGGTACGGTACATTTTTTATGTTATTTAATATATTTGTTATTTAAAACAAAGAGAAACCTTGTTTGCGAGTAAACATTATATACGGTGTAGGTGAATAATGTTTCCTTGATATTCCCGCTAACTTTCTCTTATATGATAGAGGATAATGATACAAATGAGGGATATACCCATGCATGGCAAACGAAAATAGCTTTTTGAAAGTTCTTGACTTTTGTTGGAGGCTTGATCAACATCCGGGCCGGTGAAACATGCCCCCTGTTGCTACTGTTATAACCCGCTATTGAAAAGCACTTGGGAATGAATACCCAATAACACCCGCATTTATTCATGTTTTTAGTTTTATTAGTTTTTCTTTATAACTTATCTAAGAAAGATAATTTTCCTTTCTTATTTTCCAGGAAATAAACGTTGTAGCTGGTGCCTTCGAACAAGGTACTTATATTACATTGTTTTCCATGTTATCCGTGCATATATATATTTTTTTCTTTTCCATCAAAATCTTGCATTTTAAATTCAAAGATCATTGCTGATGACTTGATGAAATGTATTTTCCCATACAGAAATCCCATATATGGGCCAGATATAAAAAAAAATTTTATATGGTCCAGATATTAATTCCATATATGACAGTATGAGCCATATACTGGATTGATATGAATTCCTGATATATGTCATATAAAGAATTGGCCAGATAATAGATAATTCAGTTTATATAGCCAGATATAAATATAAAATTGTATATGGCCAGATATAGATATAAAATTGTATATGGCCAGATATAGATATAAAATTGTATATGACATATACAATTTTATATGGCCAGATATATAAAAAGGTATGTTTGTTATATAAACTTGTATATGGGCCATACAAATATGTATACAAGTTGTGCTAAAAGCTTCCATATAAAACATTGAGCCTTTCAAATTTGATTCACATGTATGACCAATTCTTTATATGGCTTTATAAAATAAGCCCTTTTCTATATAATCCTTATAAATCTTTATATTGCTGTATACAATTTGGTTACAGATGTGGCTTTATATGGGTATATAACACGTAATTAACATATATGACCAATTCTTTATATGGGCTTATATGGCTATATAAAATATGCCTTTTATATAATCCATATAAAGTTTACATAGCTGTATACAAATTTGATATATAAACTCTGATACGGGCCACATAAATCTGTAAACAAGTTGTCCTGAAAATTTCCATATAAACTTTATATGGGTATATAAAATTTGATTCACCTATATGGCCAATTGTTTATATGGCTTTATATAGCCTTATATAAACTAAGCCCTTTCTGTATAATCCATATAAATCTTTATATGGCTGTATACAATTTGATTTAGAGATGTGGCATTATATGGGTATATAAAATTTGATTAAGATATGGCCAATTCATGGGTTTATATAACTTTATAAAAGAAGCCTTTTTTCTTTTATTCATGCAAATTTGTATAGGGTTGTAAACAATTATGTAATCCATATAAATCTTTATAAGATATATATGTAAAATTACTATATGAATCTTTAAATGGTGGTATAAAATGTTATATATGTATGGCCGATACAAGTGGCTTTATATGGGACATGAAGGTTTCATTTGATAAAGTTTATGTGCATTTTGTCGACATATCGTTTTAGTAAAGCCTTGTGAAAGTTAACTATTTTTCTAAAAGAAATTAACATGATAAATATTTACATAGTTTTATAACATACATACACCCATCTACACAGACGTTGGTGAGGGAAACACATAAGCAAATTTGTATACAGCAGAAGTGCTTCTTCACCTTTTTTGTTTAAGCACAAAAGTACACAAAAAATATATAAATATGATTTATTAATGATTTAAAACAAAAATAGCATGTGATAGCGATAAATCTTAATGAAAAAAGATGAGCAAACTCTCAGTTGGGCTGATGTTTAACATTTATAGAAGGGCTTGGTATTTGGAATTTCAATTTTGTAATGTATTTGTCATATCAATTCAATTTCCAAACTTAGTTGACACTTTATTCACTGAAAGCAGTAAAACCTACAATTTTAGCACTCTGCAGAGCACACACCTCGGCCACTGTTTGTTCCTTACCGGAAAACAATCTATGTCAGAAATTCTCGACCCACCAACTTATAACCCCAAGCAAATCTCTTTCTCACTGTTGATCTGTATTGCTATTTACCGTTCTAAACACTTGCGGATCATCACTTGTGATCATTGTTTTCAGTTTAATTTAGGCTAAGCGTTCATTGTCATTGCTCTATGATGGGTAGATTCACAATCCATCATTTTCATTCATGACAGAAGCCAATTGTTTTGATTTCTTTGATACCAGAGACCATTTCACTTGATTTTCTCTGAGATCAGAAAATTGATTGTATGGCTATTTTTTCATGACATGAGCTCTTGTTCAGCACATTCCATTGGAAAGTTTTAACAAAGTCTTTATAAATCTTGCCCTAAAATATTCCCATTCCTCCATTTCTACTCTCCCCGTGATTTAATTTAATCACTTCTTTCTTAAGCAGTAACAAAACCACACACCAAATGTAATCAAAATCCAGGGTTCAGTTATTGATATATCGTGATGACAGACAACATATCACCATTTGCACCCTTCCCCTGTCCCAATATGTCTCAGCTTATAATCATTTCTACACCAAATTTAATCCAATCCAATCATCGGTTCTTGAGACACCTTGATGACAGACAAATAAACAGAGGCAAAAATATGTCCCCACCTCCCATTTGCACCCTTTCCTTGTTCCAATATATCCGTATTTTAACCAGTTTATCCTGAAGCAGAAACAAAACCACACACCAAATTTGATCTAAATCCAGTTTTAAGTTCTTGAGATATCTTGATGATAAACAGACTGACGGAGGCGAAAACATAACTTCTGTCCAACTTCGTTAAGATCTGCTAACTACCAACAAAACATAAAATGTAAAGATATAACATGAAATATTTTACAGGTACATATATATAGCTCTTCCCACAACTAAGTTGGAAATTCTTGCAATCCTGTAATTCTTTGCAACCATAGAAGTCATTAATGTTAGGCTGCATAGGAAAAACCTCAAACTTTGTTGAATTTTGATTTTAATTTGAAAACTCTTGCCTCCATGAAACTCTTAAAAATTGCAAGATGAATTTTTAAAAATCCATTTCCTGAAGAAAAAATATATATATATCTTTGGAACCTCCTTGGGTGCAAAATCAGTCAAAATTTGAGACACATTTTGAGGCTGACCATTGAGACTATCATGCAAACCTAACTGATATGGCCCTACATGTAAGCTTAATTGCATGTAAGCTTAATTGCAATTGCCTAATCTTGTTACAAAATATTATATCTAGATTTAATAACTTTTATTCACTTCATAACACAATGCAATTTCAAATGATCACTCGACAGAATATAAGTTATCTGTCGACTATTGTACCAGGGTAGAAACAGGCAGGTCCAGAAAATGTTTGATTTTGGCAAAACCCGCTCCCCCAAAATCATAATCCTCTGAACCACCTCCAGCCCCTCCGGTTTAATTGCAGAATACCTAGCAACCCCTTAAATGCTCTGTGGATCCGGCTTTGTACTAAAAATTAGAAGACAAAGGAAACACTACTAATATATTCGCCAAACTGAACAAGCAAATTAGTATAGATTGTTCTTAAAACAATTCTTGTGACAAGTGTGGAGCCAGTGCCGTTGTGGGATGTAGTCTACGTATATGATTATAAAAAATTCCCTTCGCAAGCGCGGAGACGCTCCGAGTGTATGTATGAGATTATGAAAAATTCCCATCATGCATTTTTCATCCCAAAAGTCCGTGATTTGAACCAGGGATATTGTCGATTGATGGGAATATTTGGTAATTCATTCAAAACGTCCACGGAGCCAAAACAGGCCGGGAATGCCTGCTTGACTTAAATCAACATCAATTTATTCATACTTAACCTAGCAGCTGCGGGATTTTTGATAATTAGGCCTAGCATACCCCCCCCCCCCCCCTTAACCCCATTTTAATTACACACCCAGGAAGCCCAATCCTAAATCACGGACCACCCCTCCCTCAATCCCCATCTAAATCCCCAACCTATTTACTACTGACCCATATTCTCTGGAACTATCTTATCAGATAATTTACTGAACTGTGCAGACTACTATATACTTAGTCAGCCTATTACATAACACTAGGTTCCAAGTCATATGCAATAACATTGTAGGCAAACCTAACTAAACCAACAAAAAATTGAATCAGATAACTTAGGAAGTTTTAAGTGGAACATCTTCACAAATGAGCTAAACATGTGTAATCTCGAAAAGAACCTATGAACTTACATTATACAACTCACCATGGTTGTAAAGATTTATACATGCTCTGATTTTCTCCTGCTGATAATCGTCTAAACTTGGCAAGTTTTAGATTTAAACAGTTCAAGCGCAATCGACATAATCTTCAACCGGGTGTCTTTTTATGACGTCATTTTGACGTCATTTTTCCTTATGGCTTTTTGACGTCATTTCTTGTTACGGCAGCTTACACAGAGTAATACTGAAGTCGCGAATTATAACGCAAACGCCACTATGATTCTGGGTTGTAAAATAACAGAGAGACTGGGTTAAGCGAGCTCATATGGCAATTGCGGTAGTTTGTTTGTTATACACAATTTCATGCACATTGTACATTGTGTGTTATACACAAAATAACAGAGAGGCTGGGTTGGATTCTGCACACCGTCATGTAATACATCACCTGATTAAAGTTTTTGTAAATTTCCGCAGGATATCCTGAAACTTTTACTTTGTTAATATCTAAATGTTTGTTTCCCGGGTCCACGCACGTTAACAGCAGTAACACTAGCGTTGGCCAGTTAGTTGTATCCATAGGCAGCAAGCTTACTATACAACTATGACTGATAGCTAATTCTTAATAGCGTTTGTTATGGAGTCTGAGTTACTATTAAATGGATAGTGTGTCATTTATTTTGCATGACAGCACTGAATAGATGGAGTGATTTCATCAGGTGTCATACAAGTGCTTGGAACTTCCAAGCTGTTGAATGGAAGTAGAATGGCCTAGACTATCTGGGGTCTAAGATTAGGCTATACTTAATAATTAGCTCCTATACTTAATAATTAGTCCCCACCCCCACGGGGGTCAGTGCATATGGTTTTGGTATTTAGTGTAGTTCGTGATTCAGGGTTCGTGATTTGGGTGAGGGGGCCTGATTTGGGATTCGGGGAGGGGGGTGATATGATTTGGGATTCAGAAGGGGGGAGGGGGTGGGGGTCCGTGATAGGATTTGGGTGGGGGATTCCGTATAATGCCAAAACTTCCATACCTACCGTTAACAGGGTTAATTAAGCATTTGTGACTGCAGTTTAAATTCTTGCAGATCATCATAAGTTGACGGAAATATTATGGGATATATTTTTTATTGGGAGTAGGCCTAGGCCTACAATTTTGGACAAAACGGCTGGAACACCTCAGCTTTTTGAGAACTTCATATGTTATAGTGCCATGTTTCTTTAATAATTTTCCGAGAATTGTAACCCCCTTTCCTCCCTTTCAATGTTAAATGTATTCCTTTCTTAACGTAAATTTCCAGGAAAAACAGTAACAATAGCCAATATTGAATGGGAAGGGGGTAGGACAATTATTATAGTGAGTTAGGGGAGGGGGACACTGACGGCGTCAATGAAGTTATTAAAATGTCCTTATGTACAACACCTCTTCATATCGGCCTAAAAAAAAGACCAAAACCGCTAATGACCCCCTATCGAAAGTACCATCATCCGAGAAATATTAGATGGTTCTTTTTGGAAAACATCACACAATATTCCAAATCTATAACATTCTGGTAAAAAAAGGACCCCGAACTTAACTCTTTCATCATCGCTTTCAATATTGAGAATAATCAGTTCCGTTTTACGCTAATTCACTAAGTTCAGCCTTCACCTCACGTAGTTGTCTCGCAATTGACCACAGACCCACGTGTGTTTCCAAGCCGCGCGAGTGTTCATTCTGTCATTGTTCAATATTACGAGAATAATAAAAAAATACGTCATTGTTCTAAAAGCGTCTACTCTGCTATGACGTCATAAAAAGACACCCGGTTGAAGATTATGTCGATTGCAGTTCAAGCAGAGAGCGTGACGTCACACTCTCTGATTGAATTGTAGTTGAGGTGGTACAATAGTAATAGGCTAACTAAGGGTGTGCTGAATCTAAACTCACAATACTACAATTTTTAGGCTATTTTTGATTGGTAGGGGTCTACTGAACTGCAAGTATCAAACGTACGGACAAATATTTTTAATGCAGTTTTGATTTTAATTATATCCTTATATTCATGCCCCGCAAAGAGAAACATTTACTTCTTTTGTATCCATAAACTTTTTAAGGAACTTTTTGGAAAATAATTCAACTTCGTTTATTTTCGGGCAAATTTCTTTGATTTTTTGCAGGGAGAGAAAGGAATTTTTCACACCTCAATTTATTGTTATCCTTCCCCCAGCTACCCCCTGCCGCCTCCCCCTCCCAAATATTAACAATGTAGGTCTATATATTGCAGCAGCTTAGGAAGATATTTGACATGCGGGCCGCAGATTTTATTTTTGTCCCAACAAACCAACAAAAATGTATGAGTCTCTTATCACGATAAAACTATATGTAAAGAAGGGGGAGTGGGTGGGGAGTGTCGGGCGTCGTGTCGTACAATTATCGGAAATTTGAGTAAACTTTAAAGAAAATGGATAAAGGAAATTTCAAGAAAATTGTACCAAATTTCACGAGAATTAATGCAAATTTCCGGAAAATGAAAAAAAATTCTAGAAAATGAAGGACATTTTGCGAGAATTGACGCCAATTTTACGAAAATTGAACCAAATTTCACAAAAAAGAAGAAAATTTCCTGAAAATTAAGGAACTTTCCCACACAGAGATGGAAACTATATATAAAGAAGGAGGAGTGGAAAAAGGTGGGAGGGGGGGGGGGGAAGGTCGTTTTTTGGTAAAATTTCCCGAAAATAGATTGAGTACATTTCATGAAATTTGTAGCAAATTTCACGATAATTAATGCAAATTCTTACAAAGGAGACAATTGAAGGAAATTTCACAAAAATTGATGCAAATTTCCTAAAAATAAGAACAATTCCTAAAAACGTAGGACATTTTAAGAAAATTGATGTAATATTCAGGTGGAAAATATATTTACCAACTGAAAATCAAAGTCTCCATTCCGGGGAAAATTTCAGTCAAGTCTAACAGGAATTTGTTTAAGTAATTTTTAAAAACAATAAATACCTGTTGATTCCAGTTAAGCCTAATTGGTTTTTACAGGGATTTGTAATAGTCTCTGTTGAAAACAATTAATGCCGTTAAATCCAGACAAGCGTAGCTGGTTCTAACAGGTGATGTGTTCATTACCAGTAAAAACAGTTACAACCTGTTAAAAACAGTTGACACCAGTTTAAAATCTGTATATACATATAAAATAAGCCCTCTGTATATACTATATCTGGTTTTATATAGTTGTATACATCCATATACGCATATAAACTTTATATATCTACTAAGGTATATCATGCTTTATATAGCCATATAAATTTGTATATACATATCAAATAGGCCCACTGTATATACTATATCTGGCTTTATATAGTTGTATACATCTTTATATGTATAGAAAGAAACTTTATATAGGTATATCATGCTTTATAAAGCTATATAAATCTATAGATACACACAAAATATGCCCTCTGTATAAACTGTATTTGGCTTTATATAAATGTATACATCTTTATATGTATATAAACTTTATATAGGTATATCCTGCTTTTTATAGCCATATAAATCTGTATATCCACATAAAATATGCCCTCTGTATATCTTGAATTATATCAAGATATATGCTTTCTGTTTATATGGCTTTATATAGTTGTATGCTTCTTTATATATGTATATATATATATATATATATATATATATATATATATATATATATATATATATATATATATATATATATATATATATATATATATATATATATATATATATATATATATATATATATATATATATATATATATATATATATATATATATATATATATATATATATATATATATATATATATATATATATATATATATATATATATAATATATATATATATAAATTTATATGGGTATGTATAAACTTTTATGGGTAAAACCATAAAAATCTTTATATACACATAAAATATGCCCTCTGTATATACTACATCTGGCTTTATATAGTTGTATACATCTTTATATGTATATAAACTTGATATATCTACTAATAAAAAATATCATTTTTATACAGCCACATAAATCTATATATACATATAAAATATACCATCTGTATATACTTTTTCTGGCCTTATACAAAATGTATAAAGTTTTATTCCCAAATAAAATATTCCTTCTCTATATACTATATCTGACCTTATGTGACTTTATAAAACTTGATATATAAATCAAATGTCATTCTATACGGAATTATATCAAGATATATAAAACCTTATATACCTTGATATACGCCAGATATAAAGCCATATATGGGATTTCTGTAAGAGTTGGCAGTCTCTTAGTTATCCACGTTTTGTCTTAGAGCATTTTAATTTCGATGTTGTCGTCAAGGTAGCTATTACAAACTTAAATGAGTTATATTTTATACTTCTTCGTTGCATAAAGTAGCAAAATGTAATAGTTACTCATTTGTTACTTTGCTTCCTCTTTTCCCGTAACAGTGGCAGGAAAGACATTACTGGATGCTGTAATAGCTCAGGTTAAGGGACCATTTAAAGATGCTGTCGTTTCATTCGTTAAGGTAAGTAAAATCACTTATATGTAACTGTATTGAATACAAAAATATCAAATCAGTATCTACCTGAATGAGTAATTAAATATTAATGTTTAATTAATTTTTCCTATTTACGCAGAACGGCCGAACGGATGCAGTACCTAACGTGACAAAAATAAATGCTGATGCAGCATACTTGACAAATGTAAGTACTTGATATCGTCAGCTGAGTTTCGTTTCTTTGTCATATTTCACATTTCACGACACACGGACAAACGTAGTTTGACTGTTGGCTGCTTGGAAAGTTGCGTGAATATATCATAAAATACAATAAAGCCAAGAATTTTAGCTTTAAGCTGGAAATAGCCGGTAATAAGCTGATTGTTCAGGACAGGTCCAAAATTATGTGTAAAATAACATACTAAAAGTCCTGGAAATCCTTCTTGAGCTTTCCCGAATATCCAAGTTGGCGTCCAAAATGGCCGCCATTTAAATTTGTTATCATAACTTTGTATTCAGAAAGTACTTAAATGAAAAATAAGTGTATCAACACATGTTTTGATCAGAACGTAATGCTTTGGAAGCATCACTAAGAGGTTGAAACATCTCAAATTTACAAAAACCAAGATGGTGTCCAAAATGGCCGCCATTTTTTATTTTCATGTATTATTTCAACCTGACAAGTTCAAAATACAAAAACATTGTCCAACAATATATTCTAATGAACAGAAAATCCTAAGAAATACTAAAGGTTACAAAACCATAACGTACCAAGATAGCGTCCAAAATTCTGCCAACCGGATCACAAAATATAGCATATGATCATCACAAAATTCCCTGATATACATAACATAACATAACAAGATTACGGGCTAAGAAGGGTTAGTCACCCCATAAAAAGCCCAAACTAACACCACCACCACCACAAAAAAATAAAAACGCCCAGAGTTAGTAAAGAACTTACCAATGTTGACCCTAAAATTTTGAACAGAATTGGAGCTAACTACCTACTCAGGCAAACCATTCCACTTATTAACAACTCTTTGCGATAAGCTAAAACGCCGATTATCTATCTGTGAGAACTCTTTGGTCAACTTCAAACTGTTACCACGTGTCACATGAGGATTAGCTGAAACATGCAAGAAATTACAGAAAGTCAAAGTATCACTGCCAGATAGGAATTTAGAAACCTGAATCATATCGCCACATACCAACAATTCGCAACCTAAGATTTATAAGAGAGATTCCTTACTTCGGAAATAAGTCTAGTGGCTCTTTGCTGAACCTGTTTCAAAATGAACTTATCTTCTCATGAAAGGGACTTCAAGCCTGAATAGCATACTCAAGGTGAGGCCTGACTAATTGCTTATACAAATTAAGAACAACCTCTCTACCAAGAAAACAAACATTTCTTCTAATCAAACCAAGCATCATATTTGCCCTTGCAGCTGCTAAAGCACACTGTTTAGAAGGTTTCAGATTGCTAGTAATGACAACACCTAGATCCCTTTTTTGATCAACATAACCAAGATTTGAACCATTCATGCAGTAATCAAAAGCCAAATTGTTCTGACCAAAATGAATAACTTTGCATTGATCAACATTGATTAATATCTGCCATGTTGGGACCAAGAAACTAACTTATCCAGATCAGTTTGCAAAAGTGAAGAAATCCTAGCATCATCAACAATCCTGTACAGCTTAGTGTCATCAGCAAATTTACAAATCCTACAGCCAGGGAAACATCAATATCATTAATGAAGATTAAGAAAAGAAGCGGACCCAATACAGAGCCCTGAGGAACACAACTTGTAACCTTTTTCCATGGAGATACTTCACTATTAACAACAATTCTTTGTGACCTGTCAACTAACTAAGAACATTTTCAACTGGCACACTTTCCCTCGACACCAAGTGCTCTTGGTTTTATAATAAGCCTGCCTAATGGAACCTTATTAAATGCTTTTTGGAAATCTGAATAGATAACATCCACATTATGACCATAATCAATTTGTTTAGTAACATCATCAAGAAACTCCAATAAATTAGAACCACAAGACCTCTTAGGTAAGAATCCATGCTGGAACAAATTTAACAAATCTTTGACCAGTAAATGATCTGGTACAACATCCTTAACAATAGACATAATGACTGTGCACACGACACTAGTAACACTCACTGGCCTATAGTTACAAGGCAAAATGTTGTCACCCTTTTTTTAAATTAGGAATGACATTAGCAATTCTCCAATTACTAGAAACAACACCAACATCAGAGCACATTGAAAAGATAATACTCAGGGGAACAGAAAGAACATCAGAACATTCACGTAAACAATAGGATGTATACCATCTGGACCGGTGCTTTATTTGAATTCAAACTCTTTAACTTCATAGACACAACATTTACTGAAAAATCAACATTCTTAATGGATACTGGAGAGTGCACACTAAGATAATCCACAACATCATTAGCGGGGGACACCTTGTTAAAACCAGACACAAAGTAGTCATTCAAAACCTCAGCCATATCCTTACCACTATTGATAGTAACACCATCATTACCCTGAAGGGGACCAACAACATCCTTGTTTTTTTTTACTTTGAGCGAACATCCGAATAAAACGACTTAGGATTAATCTTAACCTCTTTGGACTAACATTTTTCAAAAAAGCACTTTAGTATCTCTTATCAAACCCTTTGTGAACTTTTCATTATCCATATACCTAGCTAGCTCCGCATTACACCCACTGCATTAAAAACAACGCCACAACTTCTTATTTTTCCGAACAGCCTGCAAAACCTCCCGAGACATCCACACTGGCCGATAGCGTTTACAAATTTTCTTTAATATGACAAACCTATTTACACCCTCCAAATTATAGTTCGGAAAACATCCCATGCTTTAGAAGGATCTAATTCACGGAGCAAAGAAGTCCAATAGAATGACAAATTATCCTGAAGTGCAGCAAAGTCAGCATTTTAAAAATCTAAAACCTTTTTAGCTGGACATACCTTTGTGAAACAATACAGATCAAAACTAATGAGGTCATGATCACTACACCTTACCTTACCGCTACTTAGCATATTTCTAACCATACTTTCTTCACTACTGAAAATCAAATCCAGACAATTTCTACCACGCGTGGGAAAAAACACATGCTGGGTGAAAAATATTCCCAAAAATCTTTACCATGTGGACTACTAGTACAAAGATTTTAATTAATGTCTGGAAAATTGAAGTCCCCAAAAATAATAACCCTCCTAGAAGCAACTTTCCTGAAGCAGTCAAGAAATTTTTGATTGTTCTCAGGGCTAGAATTTGGTGCTCTATACACAACACCAACAACCACTGAACTACCAACATCGCCATCAACAATAAGCTCACATTATAGGCAATTTGAAAAACCAAAAGAAAACTGAGCAGTCCTATCTATACAATTAAACTATCTTTCACAAACAATAAAATACCTCCTCTACCATTGAGAGTATTTAATCTGTTTTGCCTGAAAACTGAGTAACCTGGAATATGTATCTCTGAATCACTAATTCCACTATAAATTCAACTCTTATTTATACCAATTATATCAGGTCTACTAATTGAAACTTCAGCCAAAATCTCATCACCCTTATTCAAAATGCTACAAAAATTTGAAAACATAACCTTAATTCTACCACTAGAACAATCCTTATCCCAGAAACATGCCTGACAGGTGGGTTTAAACTTTCACCCCCTTCCCCGTGACTAGTTTAAAGGACTAAGATCATTAATTTCCTTATTGACACCCATAGCAAGAACACGAGCACCTCTCCTAGTTAAATGCAAACCATCTCTCATCAACAAATCAACCCGAGATTCAAACTTATGCCAGAAATTTACAAAACCGAACTCAAATAGACGACAAATACTCTCTAACCAACTATTGATCGACAACATCTTATCTATCATGAAGGAACTACTCCTACGCGGCAACAGACCAACAACTAGAACTCTACAACCTGTGTCCTTCAACTTGATTAACAAATCCATGAAACTACGCGTAACAGAATCAACATTTCTCCTTAAAATATCATTTGTACCAATTGAAACTACGACGGTATCTTCGGCCTTACATAAAGTCCCAACACGAGAACTAACATCATCAATCCCAGCCCCTGGAAGACACACCTAATCCTTCTACTACGATCTACTCCACAAAACTCTGTGTCAACATATCTAACAAGTGAATTCCCTATCCATAACACCTAATCCCTAACAGAATCCACAGGCAACGTACCTCACGACCAATAGTACCTGTACAATAATCAACTACAGACAACCCTACATCAAGCCTGTCAACAGAATCTGATCCAAGACTTTTTACCTGATCAGAACCCCTATCAAATTCCTCACCCAAAGAACTATCAACATCACATGTCTCACTACCCACATCTAAGCCATAAAAGTCTGCACACTAGCATCAGCCTTTTAACTATACAACTACAACCTGAAAGTCTCAATTCCAAAGCCTTCAACCTTGTACATTTTAAACAGACAAATACAAACCTATCAACCGGAGCTTCGTCAAAACTACATGTCACACTGGACTCCTGGAAATCAATCCACATATTACAGCCATCACAGCAAATCAAACTTTCCATGACCAAACATTATAAATAAGCAGAAGCAGAAAACCAAAAGCAGCAACCTAAAAGAGGAACAAGAAGCCCAACAATACCTAAAGAAATACCTTAGCTTCAACACACATTATGCTAGCCTACACTTAATGCATAAGCCTATACACTTAAATTCAAAAATAAAAAGCCTAACACATTAATTCCAAAGTCTAGCATACAACAACTGTAAGGCCTAGCCTAGCTTGCAACAACAACAACAAAGTGTGTAATAGGATACCTTTTTACACATCAAATAGGTTTGTAACTATTATCTCATAATCTGTTAATTTATAGAAAATGTGACCCACCATACTTAAATGAGGTGATTTTTGGAAAAGTGAAACTTTTGCAATGGAAAGAAAGAGATTTTAATTTTGACATGTCAGATTTTTTCTCCCTATGGACTTTTTATGTTCAAAGAAGATTGGAAGATATGAATCGGCTGTTCTTAAAAAAATTTACAATAAGAAATTTCCACTATTTCCACTTTCCATTAAATGAAAAACTACGATTTGAAATGTTCTTTGTGTAACAAGTTGAAACATTGCGAACTAACTCATGAGGAGCTCGCTATTCTTCATCTTCATCATCGTGTGCAAGTATCTTCAATAAAAAATTAGGTACAGTGATGTTGGTGCGTTATCATTGACATCTAGAGGTGTGGGTGCAATGTTGTTGCAGGTTTGACCCGTACATTTGCTGTACATGAAGGTGCAAAAAGTCCCCAGTTTCTTGAAACTACATGTCATGTTGGCACAACCTTCAGCTTTACACCCGCATGATACCATGTTGGGCAAGGTGTCTGGGGCAACAGGTATGTCTGTTTCAACTGGTGCAAGAGTTCCATTCTGTGATCGCCATCCCCAGTCTGTTGGAGCCAAAGAATTTCCCATCCATTGTTGAATTGTGAGGTAAGTGAAGTAGAAATGTTGCTTTGCTACTTGGGGGTTAGCTTGCCTTAAGGGAACTCGTACAAATCGCCCGTTTATATGCTATGTGGCGGTATTCATCCAGAAATTTAAAGCTGCTTGCTTCATACAACTTGATAATAAAACTTTCTTCTGCTTTCTTCACCTCTGTATGTGTGCATTCAGCCTTTGTGAACGTGTCCAGCTGATCATAGTCCTGTTTTTCTGTACAAGATTAAATGCCTTGCGTTTGTCCTGACGATTGATGGCAGAAACAGTATCACATCCTGTTATAGCATGTATAACCATCAAGTGCTTGTCTGTGTCTCCGATTGCCTGCTGAATTTCATGAATGTTGTACAAGGTTGTCGGGTTGATGCGGCATTACATGTACTTATTTGTAGATGTAATTGCTTGAGCTACTAGCATGGACAATAAGTCAGTATCTGTTCCTACAACAACGACAGGCAGCTTTGTTGACTTTGCTACAACAGTGCTGTGGACACAATAAGTGAATCTGCATCTGCCGGCTGAATGTGTAAGCCAACAATTTCACACAGATTTAGGAATAGTGTTTTCTGGTTCATACTGTTTGTCAAGAATGTCGATTGAGGAGTGGTAGTTGGTGAGTTATTATCAAATATGACCTTACTAAATGTACACTTTTGAGATCTCTGCCTCTGTTCAGCTACGTTCGTCGAAGTGGTGCTTCTGTAACCATCAAAACTCACTGTCAACCCAACACTATAATGCTTCAGGATGTACGATATATATGACTGACATACATCACCATAGGTTGCCGGCTGATGCCAAGTGATTGTTTGAAGTAGGTGCCCACCATCTAAAGTGAAAAGGCAAGTCTCTGATTCGTTGGATTGCTGTGTAACAAATGATTTCAAAAGGACACCAGGAGAACTCTTTCTAGGCTTCCGCATTACAACATCATGGAAGAAGGAAGGTGGTTGAGGAGCAAGCTCAAAAGCGAACGACTCTTCCATCTCATAACTTTTGTTAAGAACACGTATTATTCTGTAATATAACAAACTTGGGCTGACCTTTGTGTTTTGTCCTCTTATTTTGACAAGTCTTGTTTTTGGTACTGATTGTGTTCACCTTGTCAATTACGCAGTTTAATTCTGTGAATTTTTTTGCATCCATTTGTGAGGCAGCTGCCTTACCAATATTTACCGCAACATCGCAATTGACTGATGCATCTGCAACAATTCCAATTAATATAGAAACTGGACGATGTGGTTCGTATTTAGCAAATGGTGGATGTGCCTGCAGCCACTGTATAAAAGTCACACGATATCTGTTGTCCCTTGACTGGGTCTAGAACGAAGGCCTCTGTGTTGTTCAAATGTGGCAGTGTAAACCCCACTGAACCGCTTCAGTACCTGACAGACAGGAAAACAAAAGAGGTAATGCATGGACCCACTGTTTTGTTTTAATGTACTATCTGTGATACCACGGCATTACGTCATTCCTGCAGATATTTTGAGCATTCACATTAAGAAGTGCTCGATGGTCTGGTCCAAGAAGTTTCCACTCCAGAATTGATCAAGACAAGGGATAGTAAAGTATCCCTTCTCTGTAAAGAGTTTATACTCATCAAGTGCCATTGCCTGCCCTAAAGCTTCCATCTGTTGTTGACAAAATCGTGTCACCTTTGCACAAAGAGGTGACAAGCGACATGGAAATATGGAATCATTTCTCTCAAACAGTAGAGGTGAAGTTTCCATTCACACGTCCTTTTAGCACAAATGAAGTGTTGCATGAGTGACACTTGCCGGATATACTGCACCCCGAGTTTTCCAGTCCTGCTCTGACTTGTTGTTTAGTCAAGTAGTGTTGATATGAGTTGGTTGGTTAAACACTTTGATAGACTCCTCCTCAGCTACTTCAGTGGCATTCTGTGTTTGGTTAAGAAAACCTTTGTAAAGGTTGCCTATATCAATGCTGTCTAAGGAACCAGGTGTACCTATTAAAACACAGATGAGGGCTGATGATCGAAGAGTGTGAGCACGGAGTGCACGAGCGATGGCATGGTCATTTAACATGTGTACAACCGATCCTTTTGCGTCTCCCAAAGCTCCGCTATTCCACTTCCTGACGTAATCTGCCCAATACTGCCAAGATACGACATCAGGAGGTGGAATCCACTATGGCGCACAACGACTTTGTGTAGATCTTCCGCAGAAGCTACAACCTCCGCATCTTTAATGTATAAAGCTTGTAAATGTAAGTGGGCATACCTGCAAGTCCATGTCATGTTTCTCACACTGTTGTTGAGTAAAGCATAAAGTAGTGTAGGTAGTGCGTAGATTGGTTGGATCCAGATTGATGAAGGGAAGTGTGCCGATTCTGCTCCTCTCATACTGATCATTCGTTATAGTCACTTTCATAAAGCCACTCCATGAGGACATGAGGAAATTTTAGAAATGCAGCCATACACCCACATGGCGTGTAGGGCAACTGCTGATCCTAGACATGCCGGTTCCTGGCTAGGAATCTTGAGGGGCTCCATTGTAACAGACTGTGGGCTTGGAATAGCTGTATTTCTATACGTCTTTATGGGAATTTGTCCAAAGCTACCAGTGATTTCAACAGACTGCAGCTTTACTTCGCGATTGATAGGTGAGCTATTCAAAATACTAGATGGTGTTTCAAAAGTTGTGCCACTTATACTATGAAAAGTGTTGTGTTTCGTAAAACTGTAGCTATAATGAAATCAGCGTTATCAAACACAAACTGTGTGAAACCAATGACGGGTTATCACCTGACATAAGGACATGCTCAAACCGATGCACTTCTTTATAGTTGTTTGCAAAGTAAATGCTGCTAAGAATGTCAACCAGTTTACATAGTTGTGGTGTATATACACAGCTATTCCAAGCAATATTGGTGAAATAAAGGATCTGGTCTCCTTGCAAAAAATATGACATGCATTATGGTTGTACATTTCTTACCTGACACAGTGCTGCTTTTACCCTTACTGCTCACCAAGTTGTGTAGGAAATGCTTAAGAGAGCTAGGTATCAATGTCTTCATTTTCTGTTCCTTCCAATGTTGTGTACTTGCCACAGTCATACACTGTCAATATGATATCGTTCAAAGATAGAGAAAATGGCGGCCTATTTGGACGCCATCTTGGTTTTGGTAATTAAGGGATTTTATAAACTCTTAATTGATGCTTTCAATGGATCACTTGTCCCTTAAAACATATGTTAAGATACTTATTTTGTATGTATAACCTCTCTGGATGCAAAGTTATGATAATAATTAAAAATGGCAGCCATTTTGGACACCATCCTGGATTTTCGAGAAAGCTCAAAAGGGATTTCCGGGGATTTTTAGTATGTTATTCAACACAAAATTTTGAACCTATCTTGAACAAATTAGCTTGTTACCTGCTATTCCCAGGTTTGGGTCTATTTTTATCTAAAATTCTTGGCCTTAATAACTGATGTGCATTTTGCGTAAAACCACCAACACAGAGTGTGTTTCAAATAAATGTGAGACGTGTTTCATTTCTGTTGCGACTGATGGTGCTTTTTTGAGACCGGGATTCAAATTAGATTATTGATTACACCAGAAAATACAATTCATTCAAATCAATCACTTTATTTACATAAAATGTAATCGTGTAGTAAATAACAAGAAGTTGTGATAAACATTCATGCTATGCATAAAAACATCTCTTCTGTAGTAGATAAGTCTGTGTGGTGAATTTTTCTGCAGCTTCCAGCTGAACAATGGACGCCAGTCAATACGCAATTAATGGATATGTTGCTCAAGAACAACAACTATTATTTGTTTTCGCTCTTCCAAGCATTTAGCACGGTAAGAATTCACTGTATGATTAAGACTCTCTTGTAATATTTCCTTCGCATATAACACTAAACTTACCAGCAACATAGATGATGCCAAATTATTTTGTTATGGGCTATTTCTATTGAAAATAAAAGAAGGCTGCTTCTGAACTGGATCCAGAAGGGTTCAGTGACTTCGGGAGGGTTTATAAATCTTCATATCAAATTACATTTTAAATACTTCATTTCAAGCGTTTGAAATAATAGTGAATCAGACATAGTCCCATGAATTTAAAGCTTTAGTTTCATGGAAACTTACCTTAGGTTAAATTAAAATATATTCCTCATTTTTGAATGGTTTGAATTATTGTCAATAATGATTACTGATTTAGGTAATCATTCCTTCTACACTTTCTTGTATGTTTAGTAATTTGAATAACTAGAGCATGTATTTTTCAAGACAAACTTTGCATTTCAGTATCGTAAACGTCCATAGTTCTTTATGAATGTTAACTCTGTTTTAGAATAGAAGGCAAGATATCTCCGATGGTGGAATTGTAATGACGTTTATGTCTGGACCTACATCTCTATCATTTTGAAATTTGCGTAACACACCGATTTTTGTGAAAAATGAAATGAAAAATTCGCGGTTTTAAACATTTAATCAATTCCAATCCACAGGCAAACCAGCAATCTATTATTGATGTCGTTGGCATAAAGCCAGAAGCAAAGTTTACCACTGGTTTCAAGGCAATTGGTGAGTTATACCATACCTCAAGGTCATTACGCAAAATGCAATACTATTTCGAAAGAAAGAGAACTGAAAAACCACCACTGATTGTTCTGGATGGTGTTCACAATAGACATTTTAAAATCTAAATCGGCAATTCTGACAATGAAAACTTATTCAAATAATGTCACATGGTCGAAATTCACGTATCCATAGTGATATTCTTGGCGGTCTGCACTATCCAGTCAGAGTGTGGGATCAGGCGTATCAAAATTGCGTCCAAACGCTCATCAAACATACGAAATATATGAAGGTAATACGCGCGCTCATCGTTGCTTATAACTTTTTCTCCAGCAAGTACAGCTGATTGGTAGGGTAACAAGAGGAAATTCGCAAAGCAGTCGAGGTACTGAAGTAATCACGTTCGGCTGAAGTAGGTTTGGAAAAGGTCTATTGCGATGATAGATAATTTTCATTAATGAGTAAAACTCTACAATTTCTTATCATATGGTATACATGATTGTTACCAGCTACTTGCACAAAGAAGATATTTAAAATTTCCCACTTCCCTGTACCTAATGATATACTGTAGTATACTAAAATGCTTATGAAACTAAACGACTGTTCTTCAAACCTATAATCTATAACTTATTTACTCACTGGCACTTCACTCTTATGAAATCACTTGCTATTGAGAACTGGAAATAGATAGGCGCAGAAATACAATGTCTTAAGTGTTTCTTGTAGTACTACAGGAATATGCGGTAAACCTAAAAAACTGGCAACGAGTCGAAGCAGACTTTGCTCAATTTTAAGTGTTAATCTTCTTATTATGAAAAAATCGAAGAATTTTGTGCGAAGAAAGAGGAATGGAGTCAATATATTGAAAGACTCGAACATTTATACACAGCGAACGCTATTACGGAGGAAGTTAAGAGACAATCTATTTTGTTAAGTGTTGTTGAGCCAATTCTTATAAACTGTTAAGGAACCTGGTAGCTCCTGATAAACCAGAAGATAAAATACAAGGAACTGGTGGACGATATGTCCAAACATTAACATCCAGTACCCTCCAAAATTGTGCAACGCTGTAACTTCAATAGCCGCGCTCGGAAACAGAGTGAGTAAATCGCTACATTTGTTACAAACTGAATTCCATAGCCAAATTTTGGAATTACAGCACCACTCTGAAAGGTATAATAAGAAACAGATTAGTCTGTGGTGTCTCCGATGATCATATTCAGAAAACATTATTATCACATTCGCAATTGACATTTGAAAATGCCCATGAGATCGCCATTGGCTCAGAAATGGCCGCTCAAAACGTAGCAGATCTAAAAGACACATGCCATCAACTAACAACGTCACCACGCACACCATAATCGGTCATGCAAATCCCTTCAGGTCAGCCGGTCAAAACCCGAGCCAGTAAAAATTCAAACAAACCAAAGCAAGCCTGATATAGATGTGGAATGACAAATCACCATCAGATTAATTGTTGGTATAAGGATATAATAAGTTATGTCATAGTTGTGGAAAACGGGGTCACATCGCAAAAGTGTGTAAGAGCAAAGCGAACAAATTTAAACTTTTGAATCAAGACAATGTTACTGGTCAACAGGATGAAAATCAGTTAATGGTTTTGTCATACGACTTGTTTCGTTTTAAGGATAGAAATGGAACAGACCCTTTTCAAGTGAATCTAAAAATAGAAGGAATAGATACAACAATGGAAGTTGACACGGGCCTCCCTCTCACTTATCTCATAAAAGAACTATGGTCAAATTGAAAAAGAAGCATTGTCATGTGTCATGTGGGGTAAAGAAATTTCACTCATATTTGTATGGGCGTCACATCACGTTGGTGACGGACCACAAACCACTTTTTGGACGATTGATTGATGATCCTAGCGCTGGCTTCGGCTAGAATCCAAAGATGTGCTTTAACCTTGGCTATGTATGAGTACACGTTTCGGTTCAAGCCTACAACTGCACACGCTAATGCTGACGCGATGTGCCGCCTTCCATTACCTGTCACTCCATTGCAAACGTCAATTCCTCCAAAGACAGTATTGATGCTGGAACGACTCAATGATAGTCCAGTAACTTCAAATCAAATTAGAAACTGGACAAGAAATGATCCAGTTTCATCCAAAGTGCAAAATTATACACAAAGTGGTTGGCCTGAGCATACCGCTGAAGCTCTAAAGCCAATTGTACTCGTCGTTCCGAGCTGTCACAAAAAGATGAATGTTTGTTGTAGGGTAATAGAGTGGTAATGCCACCCAAGGGTTGCCAACAAATATTGAAAGATTTGCATGAAGGACACATAGATGAAGCGCGAATGAAAAGTCTTGCGCGCATGGAAATCTGGTGGCCCAAGATAGATGAAGTCTGAAGTAAAAAAACTGGAAAATGTGTCAAGAGAGTCGTCCAAACCCGCCTCATACACCAATGTATCCATGGGTTTGGACTCACAGGCCATGGTCCAGATTGCAAATTGACTTTGCAGGACCATTTGTGGGAAACATGTTGCTGGTCATTGTTGACGCACCTTGTTAGTGGATTGAGGTACATACCATGAGCTCCATAAATTCACAGGCAACCATTTAAAACTTTAGAAAAACGTTTGCTCAATTTGGGGCTCCCGACATGATTGTAAGCAAAATGGTCCTTCTTTTACAAACGCAAAATTTGCGTACGTCTCCAAACAGAACGGTATCAAACACGTTACCTCAGCCCCCTAATATCCGTCAAGCAATGGTCTTGAGGAAAGAGCGGTTCAAACATTCAAACGAGATATAAAACGAATGAATGATGCAAGCCTGTTCGACAAAATATCAAGATTTTTGTTCAAATATAGAATAACTTCGCAAACGACCACGGAAAGGACCCCTTCAGAAGTATCAATGGCTCGTAGATTATGTTTCCTTCTAGATCTTATTCGTCTTAGTCTCCAAACACGGGTAGAAAAGAAACAAAATGAGCAAAAACAAGCGCACGACAAGCATGCAAACCGTAGAAGCTTCAGCTGGAATGAACGTGTGTATTTTCAAAATTTCACAGGTAGAGAGGACCCAAATGGTGGGTGGAGAAAATTGTCGAAATTACGGGACCGGTATCCTTCCAAATTCGTGTAGATAATGGTCTAGTAGTCAGACGACATCATAATCAAATGAGAAAATGTCACATAAACCCAAGTAACCCGGCAAGTTCACCTGAGGGTCCAGAGGAACCAATAATACAGGTTCCACCCTCAGAATCAGTCGTCATCAATGAAGAGGTACGTGACATGGATAGTACGTCAACCACTGAAAGTGACACTTCTCTGTCACGTTCACCTGGAACTCAACATACACCATATCCAAGGCGTGAACGTAGACTCCCAGATCGTTACTATTGGTAACCGTGGCATACATGGTGTCGTATGTGTAAGGAGTGTAGTATACTAAGATAATAATTAAACTAAACGACTGTTCTCCAAATCTTTAACCTATATCTTATTTACTCATTGGCACTCCCACTCTTATGAAATAAGTTGCAATTGAAAATTGGAAATAGACGCACAAATACAATGTCGTAGGTGTTTCTTGTAGCACCACAGAAATATGCGGTAAACCTACAAATTATACTTCAATGTAAAACAAATCTCCTGAAGCTTTTAGTCATCAAAAAGATTTAGGTTCAAACAAAAACAAAAAAAAGTATCCGTAGTAATGCAATTCCTTTTTTTAATTTAAGTTGGCGCCGCCTTCGACTCGTACCAGTTTTTCGCTGATCAATTGTATACCTCGATGAAGGGTATCGGAACAAACGAAGCAAAGCTCATCTACATCATTGTGTTTCGCTGTGAGGTAAGAGCTATTTACCATACTTACAGTGTGTTCATTTCAAATTAAAATTCAAGTTATGTAAACACAAGTACATTGTCTTCTAAAGCAGTAAAATAAAACTGTAATTTGTTTTTATTTCGATTTCGTATGTCCAAAATCAATTTTTCCTTATAGGTGTATTTTTCATACATGGTGCATGGTGTTAATTGAAATCACAAATAGTTTATTATCCGGAGAATATGCTGCTGAATATGATGTATGATGTAACAGTTGTGAATATGCTGCTCACAAGTGTTACATCATACATCATAAAAGTAGATAGTGGTGATAGATAGTGGTGTAGTAACCACTATCTCGAATAAGATTAATTTAATCTTAATGAGCAACAATGATTTCCAGTTGATATTAGTGTAGATTTATATTCAATAACGATCATTTAGTATATAGATAATAATTGTTGAACATTCATTGTTTGAAATAAAACATAAATATCGTACTTTTTTCATTGTATATCAACATTATAGATGGATCTCGGAAACATCAAACAAGCCTTCGAAGAAAAATACAAAACGAGTCTCGCCGAAGTCATTAGTGGTGATACATCTGGAGACTTCAAAAATCTTTTACTTGCCCTTGTGGGACCTGAACCAGAGGCAGCGGGTCAAGGGTCAGCCACCACGGGATCCTAAGGATGCATTAAAGTCATTATGTTAATCGATTGCACTTCTGGTAACGGATGTAACTATATATCAGATATTTCAAACGCACCGTTAAGGTGGTGGGCTACATATTGTTTAAGCTACGGCGTTCTGGTCAGATCGTAAGCACACGAAGGTAAACAGATCTGAATCAAAACCATGCTAGCGGCTACTTTTTATGACAAATAGCATCATATAAGAAATACTATAGTTTGGAATGTTTTGTATAAGATGTTCATTGATCGATAAGAATAGTCTTTGTGAGATGGTCGTGCTGTGTACGCGAATTGTGGGGTTGGTAAGCGTGGTGACCTACGGGAGTGAAATAGAAACATATTCAACATAATAACCATCGGTAAACTTGTACTTGGTACCCATATCGCAAATATTAACAATAACGAAATGAGAAGTATTTGCATATTGTCGTGGGTAAGTATTGCCGGCTGCCATGTTTTTGTAATAAATGAATAGGATTATCACAACTTTGAAAAAGCTTTCTTTAGTAGTTTTTTGAAAGACATAATGTATTAGTTTGATTTAAGTACACCTTGGGAAAACGGTGTGTAAAGAAATTATTTGGAGCAGCATTTGTAATTGTCGTAAAAGGTTTGATATCAGATTCTAATTATATGTATCACTGCATATTGCACGGTCATACAACATGTCAACATATTATCATAACAACAACAACAACATACGCAATTTATTCAACATCAGTATAATACAGTTAATGCCGTCATCATGATAGGAGAATAATAAGAAGATGGATTTACCGAAAACCGATAATACCCTTAAGATTTGCATATTTGTATCCAAACAATATCAAACAGTCATTGGATTGCTGAAAACAATGTTTTCATATTATTGTACTAAATTGGCTGTGACATTCATTTTGATTATTGTACAAGTTCTACTGGGTCGTTGGTAATATTGATTTGACTTTACCCAAGGCACCTATATAACTACATATACGGTAATAATATTCTTATTATTCTTATTATTATTACTATTATTATTATTATTATTATTATTATTATTACTATCATTATTATTATCATTATTTTCATTATTATTATTATCATTGTTATTATTATTACTACTACTACTACTGCCACTATTATTATTATTATTATTACTACTACTGCTGTTATTAAAACTATTATTCATTATCATTATCATTATTATTATAATTATCATTACAATTTCAAATGGTGTAGATATTTCATGGTTTATAACTTTGTCTTTCACTCGGTATAAAATAATTTATTTGTGGAACTGAGAGGGTCTTTAATCATCTGAATGTCTTTACAAATTTAAAATATGTACGATGATAAAAACATGCTATGAATAAAATTGCACTTTACCAATTCGTTTGTTGTCCCTCTTTATTTTGTCAATTTTTTTTCTGTATAGCGACATATCACAGCTATCTATTCTATTTTGTGTTGTTTTACCTTCCGTTTCAGTAGGTACGATGCCAAGTTATAGATTCTCCCATGTTAAAATGGGGAAACTAATAAAAGGTGAATTATCGTGTAATCTTGGTTTTCAAATCTTCAATTGCAGATAATAATTCCAAGCAATATTGTTTTCTCCTCTTGATAAATACGAATGGGAAGAGCTAAGATTTACCTATTGATGTATTTTCGCATACATGCAGTATTTTACAAATTGGCACTGAACATTGTCCTAATTCTACATACAATTTCAGCTATATGTATGACCGTATTCTTCAATTTTATCCACTTTGGAAATCATTCCCCTTTGTCACACCGTATGGGATTTCAACTTACATAAAAAAAGTATTAACTTAAACGATGTTTTCACACAAAACGTCAAGGAGCTCTTACATGTACATAACCAGAACTTTAGCCGCTTATCAAAATAGTCTTTAAATTATGTCACAATTTAAGTTTGAAGTATTGTTCATGTGTAGAATATTTTTTTCTAAAGAGAAGACGGTTCTAAATGTATTATCATTTTTTTAGTTACTGAAAATCATAAGGCTGTTTTCTGCTGCTGAATTTTGATAACAAGAATGATATATTTTACTTGTCCACAGATTTTCAAGAGTATCTGGTAGAGAGCTTGTATTTATCAAATCGAAATTTAAATTTTAAACAAAACGGTTTATAAATTACGTCAAATTTACTTGCATTTTCGAAGCTATGGCTATCAGAATTTCAATCAACCCACCAAGTAACAAACCTAAAAGAGTAAGGGGAGGGTGGAGGAGGGGGAGGTTCTAGTAAATTTAAAACACAATTTACCATTATTATTTAACATCTAAAGTTTGACCTTTAAGTGACATGTCACTTCATAAACGGACGCAAATTTAAATCAGCCTTCATCATCCCACCAAGTACCAATCCAATCACAATTACAATTTTCCATAAAATTATTATAGGACAAGACGTCCAGGTGGGTTCTCGAGGAAACTTGACATAAATGTATCATTGGAAATCAAATGAACAATAACACAAGTTATGTGATCTTACACAATTTTAACATTATGAAATAAGTAATTTGACTCACACCTTTAATATTTAAGTGACATGTTCCATTATAAGCGGAACGCACATTTCACTCAACACAATTCTAACCAAAGGCATTTAGTTTTCCTGCAAAATCTAATAAAGGTGTTTACAATTATTTTATGATTTCCGACCTTTGATCTTCAAGTGACATGTCATATCATACACGGTAGGCAATTTTCTATCACTCTTCAAAATAAATAACGGATTTTGTTGGAAATGCTAAAAAAAGTACTAATATTATTGAACCTCTAACCTTTAAGTGAAAGGTCATATCTTAAGTTTACATCGCTTCTCATCTACCCACCAAGTAACAGCTTAATAGGAATTACGGTTTTCCCCAAGAGACTTAAACTTTAATATTATTTTTTATCTCTGACCTTTAAATGACATGTCATATCATGAGCGACACCTGACTTTACATCGCTCTTCATCAACCCACCGAATAACAGCCGTCCACCGACCCACCAAAGATCAGTTTCTTAATAGAAATACAAGATAAAATTTGTCTCTATTACTTAACCTCTGATCTTTGAGCTTTAAGTGCCATGTTACATCTTTTGTGGGACACAACTGTACATCATCCTTCATCAAGTTACCGCGTAACAACCCAATTGCACTTAAGTAGTTTCCAGGCCACGCGGATGACCAATCTTTACCATTTTAAATCAATTATTTGACCTCTGACCTTTGGTCTTTAAGTGACATGTCATATCTTAAGTGGGACATAGTCACAACATCTGTGGGACGCAAATTTCCATCACCTTCCACAAACTTACCAAGTAGCAACTCTCCACCAGCCCACCAAGGACCAACGCAACGGCAAATGCAACAATAAATGTAACGTCATTGCTTGACGACTGACCTTTGACTTTTTTTCGAGACACAACATTACAGTATTTGTCATCACCTTACACGGCATCCACACAAATGTTTATGTGTTTTCTAGGACACGCGACCGACCAAAACTGTTTAATCAATTTGACCGTGAAGTCAATGACATGTATGTGTGGGTCCCAAATTTGCATCACCGTCAACCAGCCAAGATCAATTACCGTTTTCCTAGGAAACTTTGACAGAAAAATTACCATTGAACTAATCTAACAAAATGTAACATTACTGCCAAGTACGCTGGCGAGGCTGCGAGTACAATATATATTCTAATTTTAATTGAATTGAATAATAGTATTCTTGTGAGTCAGAGTAGCCTTCTTTGCATGGAAATTTTAACGAAATTACGACAAAACTTACAAACATGGTTTCACAATTGATATCGAGAGCCGTTGCTCACTTTGCTCAACTAAAAAGAAAGTAAGGTGATTGTGGGATTCTTTTTTTTTTTTTTATAGAAAGTACCTTTTTTTGTAATCTTATTTTTCTGATCGCGCAGTTGCAATAAAAATACGACTACATTAAACAAACATATCATATAAAATCAAGAGCGGGAAAATTTAAGTTAGACGACCAGAATGATCAAACTTGAGTCATGCTAAATTATATATTTGAGGAATTTATGAGATATTTTCAAATGGTTGTAACACTTTCTAAAATAACAATACATCTTGGGGTTTTGCGTCCATACAATCTCCGTTTACCAAACGGAAATTTTGGCGGGATCTGGACGATACGATTATCCCGCAGCCGTATATGCAAATGCCAAATGACTCTGTTCTGACTTGTTAACGCAAAGTTAAATATTTACATGCTTTTATGCCCACCAGTACATGGGCTGCCAGATAAATTTCTCTAATAATAAAAACATATTTAGTATTATGACAGTAACAATGCATGTACAGGTTGATGCACTTCGTTGATGTCTACCTGCTGAAATTTCAATACCTTGGAGCCATTGTTGGAAATTTTAAACTTCTCGTAATAAAATAAGTAATACCAGTAAAAACCCGATGACTTAATTACACTCCACAAAACAACACAACAATATCAAGAGATAGTTAAAGATGTCTCAATAGCTCTTCACCCTTGTTGCACTTTCTACTTAAACATCAGAAGGGTTCCTACTCAAGAAATTTTGTATTAGATTTCATATTCTTAGCCATGTTTAGCAGTTATCCAATAGCCTTTTGATGTTAGTAAATATTATATATTATGAAGTTCTTATACGACAATTGTTACCCCTTAAATTGATTAAACCCTTAGAGTTTCCTGGGACTAAGGCCCCTGGTCTTCCAACGTATTAGTGCCCATGGAACCCCTCTGGAACCCTAAACCCGGTATGCGCAGGCATGAGGTCACATGTTACAATATATAGATTTTAATTGCACAGTCAACCATTTCTCCAAATCAACTCGAATGGAACCTCCAAGCATGTCAAGCTGCGACACTCCTTTATCGATGATTATTTTATATATGATATATTTTACTACTGTATTTGTGTTTTATTTTATGTTTGTGATGTTTATTTTTTTTGATTGATTTATTATTTTATTTTCAGCAATGTTTAAGTTCAAGGTGTTTATATTCGATGTCTGTAGATCTTATAATAAAGGAATGAAATGGGATAACGTTTCATGATTGTATTTTAAATATGTACAAGCCTACGAAGTAAAATGGGAACAATTTTAAAGATAAATCATCTTCTCTGTGTTCTCATAGTCACCAGACAACAGCCCCCGGGGGGCACTTCATACTAAAAGTGGTAGGGGTGCGCAGCCAACCAACCGAAAAACATACCCGCAGTAAGACAGATTGTTTGGTAACTGCAGTATAAAATTATACAATTTTGATTCCCGCAGTATAAAAGAAGTAGATTTTGATACATGCAGTATGAGTAGTATAAAAATCAAGTAAAAATACAAAATGGAACATCAGTACAAAAATTAACACAATGGTGCAAAAAATTTCTTCTATGTATTTATATAGCGCCTTTCACATAATGTGGGACAAAGCGCTTTTTTACTATAAACAAAAAAGAAACCTGCACAATTGCCTTTTAAATGAACGCAAGTCTAAAAATGGTGCAAAAAGGCTTTTGACTAAATTTGTTCTGGGACAGGGTTGACTACTAGAATTGGACTGAGATCTAAGATTATAGGATGATGAGCGGACAGGTATAGATATACAGTCTTAAACATGCGTTGGAAACAGGTAGCCAATGTAGCTTATGTAAGACACACACACACCCACCACACACACAACACACACACACAACAGCCGACTAATTGAAAACAGTTACCTTTTATTAACACATTTCACCGTCCATTAGAAATATTCTAATCGGGGAGAAATTATTTGTCAGTGGTAGCGCCAGGCGCCACGAACTGAGAGGGACATGGGGAAAATACCCCTACCTTTCGAATTTTCGTCCCCGGATTATGACAAATTAGAAAATGGATCGTAGGATCTGGGGAAAAAGTGATGGACGAGTCCTGGTCCTCCTCGTGGTATGGTTATTGGAGAACTAACACGTATCCCTCCCGTCACATTTGTTTTCGGTTTTAAACCAACTGAAGTGAAGTGGGGGAAGTCTGGAAGAGTGGCACCGCCTGACTCTTCAGTCGTCCTCGTGGCACCGCTGCGGTTGTTCGTCACTGTCAGGAGAGAAAAGTAGTATTTTGTGGTGCTTTGCTGAGATGACAACCGTAGCTTCCCAATGTGACTGTGACCTTGTTTCCAGTTTATTATTCATTAAAGAGGAGAAGATAAAAGATGACTTTGTGTGAAAAAATTAAGTCCGAGATTTTTCAGTAAAAATTTCACATCGTAGTGTAATTGTAGTGTATTGTAGTGTAAAGTGTGATGTCATAACTGCATATCCAAGGTAAGTCTTTATTCGTTTCTATAATGAAATTTTCTTTTTTATTCATTGAGAATATAAGCTTTAGCAGATGGGCAAATCATGTTCTTGCCAAATCGATGTAATACCCCACCTCAAAAATGTTTCCAATTATTTACAAACAAGTAATTATTTTTCCAACAAATACATTATTATTGTCTTTGGGTTTGCAATTATGACATCACAATTTATATTGCAAGATAACTTTTCAACACACTGGTGAAATTTTTGAAATGCAATATCTCCTAAACGGAATAAGTGCGCGCATGCTCTACTCATCCGACCGAGAGTTGGAAGGAAGTGTTTAATGAAATATAGAAAGATTTCCCAATAAATACTTTCTCTCCTACCTTTTTCGTCCCAAAGTTTTTTCCATCGTGTTTACAGTCTTGTATCGTTCATACTGTTTCGTATTTTAAGTGCATCCTGGCTACATTCGTAAACCTTACTCAATGTTAAAGAGATTGCCAACTTTATACCGTGATCTAAATGTTTCAAAATAGGAGTGAAGTATAACTAAAATATAAATGCTTTTTCAAAACTTTAGTGTAAATTTGCAATTGGTCTCCAGAAACCATGGGCCGATTAGGGCGTTTAAGCTATGATAAAAGAATTAGCCGTCCGTCGTTCTTGCTATCCAAGGAAGTAAATTATAACAATAATCAGCGAAACTTACTAGAGATAAACTTACTCCGAATCAAATTAAATGATTTTTACTGTGAGTAATTTTTAAAGAAATCATTTTATAGAGTATAAAACAGTTTAATAGTTTATTTACTTCTTTGATTAGGCCTCCGGCCTTTCATGCCAATGTTGCGCCCCTACATCTACAACATTTGCTGTGCATGGTACGTCACGCGTATAAACCATAACGCGTACGGACGGACGTACGTAAGTACGCATGATTCACCACACCGAAGCAAATTTAGATTTACGGCCAGACGGCAAAAACGGAGATTCTACAGTGAAGCAATCAACTCTGTGAAAATTTTATCTCTGCGTATGTACAGGAGGTATATGAAAACTGATTGGATTTTCTGTGGCCCTCCATTTAATGAAATTCACAGATAAATTAAACAATGAAGTCGAGGTTAGTAACATAATTTTACGTTGTTGTTATTGTTAATGTTAATTATTGCAGTGTTAGTACCCAATCAGCGAAAATAAAAAAATCTTTAGTTTGAATTGATTTTTATGATTATAATATAAGGCCAAAATTAAAGACTAAGCTAGTCTAACGTTAAATCATGAACTTCAGCTGTAATATTCATATTATTTTAATACTAGGACTAAAGTATTTTCATCCCGATTTCCATGTAGGCTAGGCTGCCCCTATTTTGTATAAAGTTATGTACAGTAGGTTAGGCCTAACGTTACAATGTACCTAGGCCTAACACTGAGTGTGAGTTATGCAAGTGCAAGAAAAGTCTTTTAAGATTAACTTTAGTGTAATAATAATACTGAAAGATTTGATACAGCTCTTCTACTAGTTCTTGGCCTATAAGTGTATGTGGTATAAAACGTAGAGTAAATTATATTCGAGTATCTGGAATGACGTCATGAAACGTGCGTAATCTGTACGATTCATTGGTATTTTAGGTAAATAACTCATTGTGTGTCCAGTTTGCCGACGCCGCAAATCACGCAATAGCAAGGTAGATATGTTATTGCCACGCCAGTATGCCAAATAAGAGCCATCTACTTTCCTCGCCGCCGCACGCCACATTAAAAGTACACTTTCACGCCAAAGATCTTCGTGTCTTAGTGCACGGAATGCAGACTGGCCACCTCAGAACTTCTGAATTGTGCTGTAAAGTCACGGTTGATAATTCCGATGCTTAATTTCGTATTCATAACCTTGAAATACTGACACAATTTGTGTCCAATTTCATTGAAATTGATATTGCCACCTCGTAGGTGTGTTGCACAGCGGGAACATTATCAAAGCGATTGTATTAGAATTCAAGATAAAAATATCACCAGTTTGATGTAAGGCACCCCTACTTTTAAACAGCATTTTGAATTTTAAGACCTTTTTTATATGTGGTCCCAGAGCCCCAGACCAAGCTATTGAGATAAACATTTAACTCAGTATGTCGTGCAGCTATGCAGCACCTGCAATACTGCTTGGCTCGCGTATACTACACATTCGTGTATTCTGAGCAGGCACTTTTAGCAGCCATGTTCCTGTACCATCGGGCAGTTTAAGTATGGCACAGTATCGTCTCCTGTACTGTATCTTCGCTGCACAGGAATTCCTGCACGATCTGGAGCATCATAATTTTCAAGAATAAACTTAGTCTGCATGGGGCTATGCGCGAGAAATTATATATGTCTAGATGGGATATTATATTTTATGGCTTCATCTCTTTTGAGTTTTACTGTAAATTCATTAAACTCATTAAAATAGCTATTCAGATTAAACAGAGCAGTGTAGGCTAGTACCATAGCTTAAAGTTAAGGAGGGAATCTCTTCAGTATAATTCGTAAAAATACATGTATCGGCATGTATACCCTATGCATTCTGTGTGTGTACAGTGTCATATTAACTTCATCGGCAGTTATTAATTAGTTGTCAGCATTTGTGTATGACCAATCAGAAATGTTGACTTTTAGTGTCTGTCCATGTTAACACAATATCTGGCTTTTAATATACCAGAAGATTTGAAATATAAATTTTCCTTAAAATTTGCAGTGTAGTATTAAGAGCTACTAGTAAGACATTGTTGTTGTGAGTTCCAAATCTAGACATTGGGTAGTCTGCACTCCTCATGATGATATCAAGAAATTGTTTTTCTTGATTTCGGCGAATGCATATGAAATATGAAAGTTGGTCCTTTTTCGGTTTCTGATCGCCTCCTAATCATATAACAGCCTACATCAATTTTCTTTTCAGTACATATCATACTTTAAAGTATATCCCATCAATGTTTTGTTTCCAGGCATGGATCACAGTAGAAATTGCACTAATTTTGCTCATGGTGGACTTTCGATAGCAACTGATGGACAACCATCTTGTCCTTGAAGAGTGTGAAACAGCACAAAAGAAGCTGGATCCCTTTATATCTATCTACAGTAAGTATGGACAAAATTAACATCTACATGTATATCAATGGCTCAGTTTAGTAATCGCTGTTGAAGCTACTGTAGTCTTTAGTGTTGCCTGATATTGCTTTTGATGTCACAAATTTTGAGAACACGAGAGTCAAGATATTCATGCTTTTGAATATACAGTACAGATAGTCGTGTACATGCACTGTATTTTAAATTTCTTTACAGATTATCTATTTTTTTGTAAAATCCCAGTCACTGGGGTTTGAAATGTATATCTGATATTTTGTGTAAATCTCAATCCTTTTTAATACAAATTTTAGGTACGTACTTATGCAAAAGTTGGTTTAAATACATTTTCTTGAAATTTAATTGATGTTAAGAAGTGACCAGGAAGGGATTGATTTGTAAACTGAAAAATCTGCTTTTTGTTTAGTTTTTGAAAATCAAGCTAACATGTGTACAAGATGTATCTATTTATTAAAGAACATTTTAAAAACGCAGGCTTGTCTCAATAAAATTGTGTGATGAGAACATTGACCTCACTTCCAGTTGTGGGCCACACAAGACCCATGTACTGTCTGTTTGTACAGTCAAGATAGTGGCATGTTGCGTGTGTGTGAAGTTTCATGCACAGTGCATAACGTTACGATAAACTTTTTTTTTCCAAACGTATTTGTCAAAAGAAAAAAATGAAAGTGAAATATTAGTAAGATAATACTACAATAGTAGTCACTAGATGTAAATTACTGTGAAAGATAAAAGAAAAATTGAAATAAATTATTTGACCGGAAGCTCGAACTCAGGACATTAGTTTGAAAAAGAACCAAAACCCATCACCTTGACCAACTGGGCTATTACATGTGTTGACCTTCACCGAGTTTTTAATTAATATATACCTGGAAATTGGAAATAAGGGCCAACAAATTGTGCAGTAAATGTTGAAATTTCAACCAAGTTGATTGGAATTCTAAATATTGTGTCCCTATGATGATTTTGCCTCTTTTAAAGTTTTAGTGGTCATTTGTCTTTATTATATTACCTACTTTTGATATATTCATATTTTGTGACTTACTTTAGGTCATCATACACAATATTTTGGTACCTGTCATAAGATACAGTAAAACCAGCTCTGCAAAACATTTCTGAAATTTTCTTATTTCTTTTTGCTATATCTTCCCATTTATTTTAGCTACGTGCTGTTTACATGCTTGTTAAATAACCTTTCTTAAAAAAACACAGAAGTAGCCAATTTCTATTATCTTAGTTAAGACGAAGTCATAATCGTTACAAATCATGCAATTCTCTCTTTTGTTTAGTATTGTAGTAGTAGAAAAACTAAGAAATGTCTGTTTTCCTTTGAATTTTGACAGACAAAGCTGTGGAATCAGTACACTATCCCGTTTGGCAGATGCTTTCACCAATTTCCTCCATTGCAACATAAATGGCACCCGACATGGAAGACGGCACAGCATTTACCATCACACAGCCTGGACATTATGGCTTCCATGTGGCTATTAGTGGCCGAATCGTATTAGTAAATGCCATGTACAGTGAAGAAATGTTTATGTGTATCACAAACTTTTGCAGATGTTATCAAGGTAAATTTCTGGACAGGGCATAAAAAAGCTAACAGAATGCAAACAATCATATTAAACTTAGTGCCAATTGACCGTTGCTTTATTAGTTTCAGTTGAAGATATTTGAAAAAGTATGCAAACGATGACATAATCAGTTGATTAGCTCTCCATATTATTTGTTTTCTTGTCGAATTTTCAGGTATCACCAATAATTTAAAGCTTTTGAGCTAGACAAATATAAACCCTAATTTTTGGCATTAAAGGATTTGTTTACAATCATGGAAGCAACGCAAAGTCCTGAGTAACCAGAAACAAGAATGAAGTTCTTGGTGGAATTTTTGGAAGCATGCAGGTAAGTAGTCGGACCCAGAGGTTACTTTTTTTTTAATGAAGGGCAGCATACTGTATGCAAAAAACTCCCAAGTTGGTCATTTGACTGTATGTATAATTACCTATACCCTAGGCCACACTTTAAATAGCCACATTCTGTTTGCTAATTGTATAGGTGAAAGCTGTCCTAATTAATTTTCTTGATATTTCAAGAAATGTCTAGTACAGGAGAAAAGGGATCGATCACATGATCAATTCCTTGAAGTTTTGTTTTTATCAGTTTTATTTATGCAGAAGGGGAAGGGCAAAATTATATTATGTTTGATTGGATCATAAACACATTTTTTTCAACCACGCCTTTGTAAATCAGATAAGGTAAAGACAAATTTAGTATTGCTGTGCTGTGGACCATCTCTTGGTTACAGAAAAGTGGTCAGTCAAATTTAATCATGGTGAATCTAGTTTATTTTATTTAGATTAATTTGTTAAATATGATTATCCACCGTAAAAAATATTATTTACAGCATATTAAGTTTTCCTTTAGAAAGAAGTATACTAAATTGCTCATAGAGTTTCTTTAGAAATATGCTGTCCATTAACACATACTTATAACTCATGGTTAACATAGTTAACTCGTAGTCATAGCTAATTGAAGATAACAAAATCTGTATTCAATTCTTCTGTTTGATAAGTGTAGGACTGGTCAATCATATTTTATTATTTTTTAGTAAGGTCTATGAAACTTTCAAAGCCCATTGAAAATGTGTAAAGTGTATTCGACTGAGTTGGTTTCCACCAAATTTTCAACTGATCAATGAAATGGGACTTTTTCTTCGGGTGGGCATTGTTTACCAGTCTTCGAAACTTCATCTTTAAAAAAACTTAATTCCCCAGCTTGATTGTAACATAAATAAGCAGGGTCGGACTTACAGATGTGGGATCCTAGGCACATCCCGATGTGGGGACCCCTTTCAGAACATTTTCACCAGTAAAAATAGGTGTTAAGAAAAAGGCCCCTATCTTACATGTAGCAACAACCGAAGTCCATGAAAGGGTCCCCACATCAGAGAGACAATGAGAAAAGGGGCAAATCGTAGCAACAGCCAAGGTCCAGTAAAGGACCCTCACCCTGTCCCACATACCATCCCTCACTGCACCACGTGCCATCCCCCTTTGTACCAAGTGCCATCCCCCTTTGTACCAAGTGCCATCCCACCCTATTCCACATGCCATTTCAGGCTATCCCACATAGCAAAAATAAGATATTCAACCAGATATCGCAAACGATACAAATCCCCTCGCCGCTAATAACATGCTTTGCAGCCTCTGCAACACCTGCCATCCCACTCTCATGTTCCACATGCCATACCATACTACTTCCCTCCCTACAGGAAATCACAAATGAAAATCCAGATGCCATTCCACCACATGACCCATATGTCATCACACCTGCAATCAAGATGATATCCTACCATGTGACTTGTTACCGTCCCAAATACCATGCCACCCTGTCCCACATGCCAGCTCACTTGAAATCCAGATGCCTTCCACTACATGTTATCACGTCCCAGATGTCATGTCACTCTCTGTCCCTTTGTCATCCCACCATGTCTCCATGCCATCCTACATGCCTTTCATGTCATAAATGCCATGACACCAACTTGTTTCACTACCATACCACCCTGTTCCACATGTCACCTGTCCCGCATGCCATCTCAATATGTCCCATATCTCATTCCATCCTGTCCATGTCATCCCATCCCACTTTCAACATTACTACATTGCCTGCTTTAAAATTTAGGCAAGAAATTTTCTAACCATAAATGATCAAACTTTCCACCAAATTAACTTACTTCTTGCTACCAAGCCATATCAAATATACTCTTTCCCCAAATAGCAAACATAAACAAAGACACCCTTTGGTTATAGGACATATCTGTGTTGCTAAATATACTTCATTAGCTCAACTGGAATCTGAGAAGGGATTTGGCAAGAGAGCTTTGAAACTAAGACCACACTTGTGGTTTAGAAATAAAGGAAAACATAAGTGATGCTGATAACGCCCCTGTTCCATCTTAGCGCTTGTCTCAGTGTTCTCAATTTAAAGCACGGGATGTACTAATGAACCCAATTCCTATCATTGTGGCATCTTCCACCCAACATTCTTTTCTCCCATCTCTCAAACTATCACCTCAACACGCACCATACATTCACCTGCCATCCCCTTTTACTTGCCATCCTCCATTAATCTACCATCCTCCATTCACCTACCATCCTCCAACATGCCACATTCACCTTCCATACCTGTTTCACCTACTACCCAACCCACCTTTTACCATACCCTCATGTACCAAATATGCTCTTAATTATTTAATCATTCGAACCTTCAGTATCATCTTCACTTACTCCATTGCAGCAGCACAGCTCCCACATAACTTAAATTTGACTCCCAATAAACAAGTATGCTCAACCTTTTAAACACTATAAACCAGATAGACCAAATAAAAACAAAAATTCATTGTCGATTGATTTTGAGTTAATGAGAAGTCTATTATGTTTCCACTGCATTCAAGCGAAGAGTTATTGGTTTTCCCTATTCATTCTAAGACACCTGATTATAAATTCCATTCAGTCGTCAGCTCTATATCATTCAATTTTTTTTTATCCCAGAACATACTTGCAATTCAAATCTGGAATTCATTTGTTCCAAGTTTGTTCAAAGCAAGACTTTCCTTTATATAAATTTATTTTCATAAAAATAGTTGGAATTCTTTTTCGAGGACTTAAATCTATTGTTCCCCAGTAGCTGAATAATGCACGAGGTCGAATGGATGTGGACGAACGGACGGATAAATGGTAAAACTACTAAATCTCCTTTTCACCATCCTGGCAAATTCATTGGGTACACACTGAAACATAAGTCATTGTGACTTACGTGTGCTTTCCCTGGCATATGTCTAAAAGTGAAATACAAATACACCAACTTCGTTGGCGAGAGGAAAAGATGCAAGACAACCTCAATGCAAGACAACCTCATTAAATTGTAAAGTAAATAATGATTCAAAATGTGACGGCAGCAGTGAGGAAGAAAAAGCACACCTGTTAAGAAAGTTTGATTTTTCACCCAAACTAAAGGCAATCATTATAATTTTGTCATAGTGTTGGGCGGGCCTTATGCACATTTCCGGGCCCAACAGGAGGAAACTTGTTTGTGGCATGTGCCCATGCTTTATTCCGGCCCTGTAGATAAGCCCGCTTATTTGAGACTTCTGATCCCCGCGGTGAAACGCCACCTAAAACTCAAGTTTACACCACTCTACATCAAGTTTCTATTTTAATCAGAGCGAGAAGTTGTTGACATGGTCCCAAAATCACTTTATCAGATTTAAAAAGGTCTACAAAAAGCAGCTAAAGTAAGTTTTTCAGTGTATGTGGTAACAAAGCTTTTTGTTTTAACCCCTTCCCAAACAGCTTGAATCCTGTGTTGCTTCAATCATGCAGCAAGTTTCATTTAAACATGCAGTGAAAATTTGAACGTAACCAAACTGAGAAGCATGCAAAACTGAAATAAATAGATAAATGTAAAATACTTTAAACAAAGACAACAAAGGGCTGCATGCAAAGATGATTTTAGCCTATAGCTACTTCTGAAATATTAGCAAGGTATTCTTAAACTTGCTTGACAAAAAGGAATTTAATATAATGGCAACTAGGAAAGTAAGGAAGCTCATGCATGCTTAAAAAATATTTTAAATGTCGGGTAGATTCTGAACACATAGGCATAATCCCTTTTTATATAACCTGCATATTTCTCCTTCATCATACATGAACAATTAAGATGTGGGGCTTTTACGACTCAGACACAAACACCACCAAATTGTTAGTGTGGACACTTTAATCTTCTTTAAAACAAATTATTATTATTGACTTGTATTTACTTTAAAACAAACTCCTTTATTAAAAATACCATGGACATATGTAGTACCGCAAAGTTATGAGAAAGAACAATAAATGAAAGCAATTTTTTTTTTTCAAATTTAAAAGTTGCTTGGTTAGGCCTATGAAGTCATGATGCTTAAAAGACTATACATACAATGCACAAACAATATATCTATCAAATTGCTTTCAAAATATTTCCTTTTTTCAAAATAGCGCTCTGTATGTGAAAGTCAGTCTAAAAGTATTTTCAATATGAATATGTAAAGTAATTATAAAATTGAGAGAATACAAACCCTCTTGCAATACCAATGCGAAGAGTTGTAGGAAAAGGGGGATGCCAACCGAGGGGTGCCACACCCACGATCCAACTTATGTTCGGGGTACCGCCATCCAATTTGTGTCGGATACACTCCAAATCCAAAATGTCGGGTACACCTCCCCCATCAAATTTGTGTCGGATACACCCCCAATTCAAACTGTCGGGTACAGCCCCATCCAATTTGTGTCGGGTACACCCCAATCCACACTGTCAATACCCCCCCCCCCCCCCTCCTAATCCAAAGTATGTCAGGTACACCCCCAATCCAGACTGTCGGGTACACCCTACAATCCAAATTGTGTCGGGTACATCCCTCAATCCAAACTGTGTCGTGTACACCCCCCAATCCAAATTGTGTCAGGTACACCCCCAATCCAAATTGTGTCGTGTACACCTCCTAATCCAAACTGTTGGGTACACCCCCAATCCAAATTATAAATTATGTCGCGTACACGCCCCCTTATTCAAATTGTGTCAGGTACACCCCAGTCCAACTTATGTTGGGTACACTCCCCCTCTCCCCTATCTAAATTGTGTCGGGTACATCCCCTAATCCAAATTGTGTCTGGTACACCCCCCAGTCCAACTTATGTCGGGTACACCCCTCAATTCAAATTGCGTCGGGAAGAATATCTGTTACGAAATCTGAGGAGATCTTCCATATACAGTACAAGGATAACTTCCTTGGCAAATAACTTGCAAAACTTTCAACACAAAACATTTTTGTGTAAATAAATTAGGTTGTGGCACCAAGACCATAAAATATCATGAACTAATCAAAACATTTTTTCATCTGAACTATTACTAAAACCCTATCCACACAGATCTATGCCGACACATGTTACATTCATAATTCGGATGTCTTGAGCGACAGTGTCAAACCCTTCAGTCAGAATTTTTCGGATGTTTTGTTTTACTATAATTGTGGAATTTTTAATTGTCGTGTTTGCTGGATCAAGCCGGCGGGCTCATAGATCTGCATAACAATACATAAACCTAACTGTTGTTACCTGCACAATTAAATCAGTTTTTTAGGACTCTAAAAAACTCGTTTAATTGAGGGGGTTACAGTGATTGCATCTTCTGCAAGCTCAATTTGTTTTTATTGAGAGCCACAACTATCTCATAACGCATGCATTGCGCCAAGATACACCGGTGGAGGGGTTTATATAGTCTTTCCGACATGGGGAAAAATTCGAAATATATGCTACTTAATACACAAATTGTTCCTATCCGACAAATCAAAAACAAGCCCCGGCGGAAGGCACAGCGGAGTTTGAGAAAATAAAAGTGGCGCAGCTAGATTTTTGGTCCTACCCTCCCCTCCTTAGATTTTGTTTTATTAAGAGCCACAACTATCTCATAATACATGCGATGCGCCAAGATATGCCGGTGGAGGAGAATAGTCTTTCCGACATGTGCTAATTCGAAATATATGCTACTTAACACACAAATTGTTCCTATCCGACAAACCTGACAAATCAAAAACAAGCCCGGACGGGAGGTAGAGGGGAGTTTCAAAAAATGTCAGTGGTGTAGCTAGACTGTTATGTCATACTCCTCCCCCTCCCATATCGAAATTTTAAGAACAAACTTTAACAATTTTTGAGTAAAAGTCAGATGTTTTGAGCAAATTAACACTTCAGTTGGTTTTGAGGAAAAAGTCAGAAATTTCATAACTCTAGACTTACTTTAACAAATTTTAGACCGACTGCTTTCATCAGGATTACCAAAAAGCATACTGTATTTTCTATTTTGCAAAGTAGAATCCGCAAATTTCTTGAGTTTTGGACAATTGTACGGCTAAGGGGAAATTGCCAGTCCCCTCTTGTCAAACTTTAGCTAAGCCACTGGAAAATGAGACATAGTATTTATCAAATACAGCCTAATCTGAAGAGAATTTTTACATCACATAAGTAGTTGCACTTTAATTGTTTGAAAGATGGGTATAGCTTTTTCTAAAAAAAACAATAATTCTATGCCAATTCTGATCAAAACTTACCCCTCCAAATACCAAAACTTCCAAAGGTTCCTCTGGCGTCCCCCAGAATCCCACGGCATTAAGCTTTGTGCTACGCACTCACACTAATGACAGCTCACATATATATAATTTGCCAGGAATTTTGACCCCACACCCCCAACCAAAGTACCTTAGCTACTGTATGTCCCTGGGTAGGAACAATCGGTGGTGAAGCCAGGAGACCCTGTCCCCCCCCCCCCCCTGAACATTTATTTTAATTTTTTTATGTGAGGCCCACAAGTTTCTGCATGCTTTAAAGATAAGGTCCAAAATGAACCAATGATTAGATTGTACGTGAAAATACAGGCCGCAAATTTAGTATTGCAACATTCTCTGTGAAATTGTTTCTTCACCATTAATTAGGAACAAACATTTTAAGATGTTACTGCCAAAGAAATTTCCCAAAATGGTAAAGAATCTAAAAAATTGTCTAGAATTGAAGGAAATTTCTTGAAAATGTTACGACAATTGATGCAAATTTCACAAAATGACACTTGAATATGCTATTAGAATAAATCATCCAATCTTAAAGCTCTGATATTTAAAATACTGTTACTCCACTGTATCATAATTTTAGGAAGTAAGTATTAATGGTATAACATATGGTTGATAAGTTATATTTTTATTTTAGAATTGAAAAAAATGTCCAACAATTTGACTGAAATTAAAAGCACTTCAAAATATAAACAAAACCATTGCCATTTATGGCCCAGAGATGGGTAAACTATTATATTTTTATTATACAAATTTTCAGCCGTGTACATTTAATACTTTTGTGGCAAGGACTTTGGAAATGAAACATTTCAGAGACATTTTATTTTTTCTGATTAATTTAGAATGAAGACTTACCCTAGGAGCACTTAAGTGCCATATTTGGATTCCCCTCCTTCAAAAACAATCCAGTACTAATTTTTAGAACGTTGTGGGGTAAACAAAACAAATTTAGAGTAAAATGGGAATTTTTTTTAGTCAGAACTTCAAAATGACCGCCAACGGCAAGAAATTAGTACAAAAGTAACCAAGAATTAGGACACGGCGTCCGTATCACAAAATAATTTGAGCAATGAGGCTAAATTTTGTAGAGTGTTCTTATAATATGTAATTCCTAACATATACCAAATTTCACGCACTTCTAAAATGATGGGCTACATTTTTGAATTATTTCTGTCAAATTGACATGGAATGACCCAAAATAGTTCTCAAAAGTATATTTTGTGAACAAAATGTGCTTAGTGCTTAGTGAAAATGGACAGAGTGAAGGTAAGAGGGACAGAATGGAGCACCTCTCTGAAAAAGCAAAACTATTGTTTTGGCCTGCTGCAGATGCCTGTGCCCAAAGCTGTGATACCCAACAACGTTTCCAATTAAATTTGAAAGCACCTGAAGATGGCAGACTCTCTAGACACATGATGGAAATAACAATCATGAATGGCAATAAAAAACTGAACTGTGAAAATAATGTGAATTTTAAGGAAAGTTTGGTTTGACAACTAAGTACTTTATAGCAAAAATTCTTGTGGGCCGCCCAAATTAAATGCATTTCAATGTTTCCAGAAGTAAATCAGAACTGGCAAATTGATAAAATAACAGCAGACATTGCTCTCACAAAATAACTTCATTTACCATCAACATTTGTACTGTACATGTAGATCTAGTTCTATACTCATTATCTCTGTCAGAAACCTAAAATAATTTTTGAAAGCCCGTAGAATAATGATGTAAAATTATGTCTATTTGTGAACCCCACAGTAAACACATGCAGAAAGAGGAAAGTATGCCTCGGCACGTCTGATCCAATGTTCGGTAGAGCAAGATGAGAATAACGAGGGTTTATACGATAATCTATGTGAACCTATGAAGTTGGAGGTTTTCAACTCTCGGAAAGAGCTGTGCTATTAATAGCAATCCAACATGAAAGAAGTCACTATCTAGTGAGAGTAAATTGCTACTGCTTGGCAGGAAGTTTTCATCGATCTCCCGCTTCATGATTAGAAGACAACATTGCTGTAGGCAAGAATGGAAAATAAAGGCATTAAGTACACTGGTAAATGTTAATAGTGACATATTAGACTAATTGATAGTCCCTGACACCCTGACTTAAGTAGTAAAAAGTATATGACAATGCTTCAAGACCACACGAGATAGTATTCTGTATGCTACCGTCACATTACAATATTTCCAGTCATATGATACTTAAGATCAACTACTTTACATCAATTGTACTGCTCTTGATACTTAATATTCTTACTTCAATCAAATAACTTACTATCAAGCCTCAAGGTCTATTCATAAGTATGTCAAATAATTATAAATTACCAATTAAGCACCCTGTACTGCTCTGTGTTACAAGTGACATACAGTATCTAACGAAAACGATAGTCCCTGACTGAGATACTGCAGTAAAAGATATGTGCAGTAAAAACATGGTATGTGCTGCCTTCAAACTCCCATTAAGTCATGTGACACTTACTGAGATCAACTACTATACATCAATTGTACTGCTCTTAATACTTAATATTTTAATGTCAACTAAATACCTTACTATCAAGCCACAAGGTATATACCTAACAATGTCAAATAACATAAATTAGCAATTAAGCACCCTGTGCTGCTCTATGTTACAAGTGAAACATAATACTAACGAAAACGAGGGTCCCTGCCTGAGATAGTATGTGGCCTGTTTAACACCCCGCAAAAATGATATGTCCTGTCTTCAAACACCTATTAATACCAGTCACGTGACACTTACAGTAAGTAGATCAATACTGTCAGTACACCAAGCTGCCAAATGTACTGTTCTTTTGATTGGTAAACAAAGTTTTAATGTCTATGAAACATAGATACTGTAACGTACTATCGGTAAGAATGTTAAATGAGCCGAATTAACGTACGGTGCAATGTGCAAGACACATATTTATTCAAATGAATCACTAACTGAAATAATGAAAAGTATGCGGCCTTTTTCCCCACACGAAATGGTGTGTGCTGCCTTTAAACTCCAATTATTACCAGTCTGATGACATGATTTACTTACATCAATTACTGTTCATTAAATGTAATGCTCTTTTGATATTACTTTGAAAGTTTTAATTTCAATTAAACAGGAACATAGGTCTACAGGAATGATCAAATTACCACAATGCCCTATGTTAAAAGTAACATATCTAATAAAATGAGTCACAAACGGAAGTAGAACAGTTTGCGGCCCTCTCATCCCACACAAAATAATATGTGCTGCATTCAAACTCCCATTATTACCTGCAGTATGATGACATGATATACTTAGATCCACTACTGTACATTAAATGTACTGATCTTTTGATACTTTAAGTTTGAATTTCAATTGAAACATAGGTCCACAGGAATGATAGCACAGTGCCCGTATGCTAAAAGTGGCATCTGATAAAACAAGGCACTAACAGAAATAGTGAAAAGTTTGTGGCCTGCTTCACTCCATACAAAATGGTGTATGCTGCTTTCAAACTCCCATTATTACCAGTTACGTGACATTTACTTAGATCAACTGAGTACTGTGTATTAAATGTACTGCTCTTTTAATTCTTAAATACTTTTATTTCAATGAAACATAGATAACTTACTAATTACTATAAGTCTTTAGGATTAATAGGAATAGCACAGTGCCAGTTGTTAAAAGCTGACATATCTAATAAAACAAGTCACTAACGGAAGTAGTAAAAAGTATGCGGCTTGCTTCTCCCACACAAAATGTTGTGTGCTGCCTTCAAACTCCCATTATTTCAAATAGGCCTAATTTCCAGTCACGTGACTTTTACTTAAATCAACTAAGTACTGTACAATAAATGTACTTCTCTTTTGATTCTTAAGTTTTAATTTCAATAAAACGGATATAACTTACTTTAGATCTATACATGTAGCAAAGAAATTTAAATGATAGGAATTAGCACAATACTGTATGCTAAAAGTTATATAGTTGATCAAAGTCATTAAGAAAATAATGAAAAGTACAGTAAATGTGGCCTGTTTCACCCCACACAAAATGGTATTCATTGACTTCACCACTAGTACTGCAGTCACATGACATGATTTACTTAGATCAAATACTGCAGTACATGTAATATAGTGCTCTTTTGATATTTAATTATACTTAATTTAATACTCAATTAGTCTTATTTTTAACAATGAAACTTAGATAACTTACTGTAGGTCTATAAGTAAGTTCAAATAATAGGAGTTACCACATTTCCCAATGTTTAAGAGACATATTTTATCAAATATTAGTCACTGATTAGAAAAGTACTACTGTAAGTATGTGGTAAAGCTTCACACAACACGAGGTTGTGCAGTATACTGCATGTTGCATTTGCAAGTGATCTCATAATTACCAGTGGAGCAAGACATTTATTTAGTTCAACTAAATTCAATCATTGCAATGTACTGCTATGTTCATACTGTATTAAACTTATTTCTGAGAATAATTGTTGATTCTTTTTCTATCCGTTATGTGCATCACCTCTACCTTCTTTTCACCATGATCTTTCCTTATCTCTTCCACAGCCAATTGCTGATTCTATATAACAAAAAAAGCAATAAAATGTATGCTGATTATCGGAAGCATATTGTCGCAGGAAAGTAAAATTGTGTTATGTCCATTGTTGTCCATTTTTGGCAATATTTACTTTTCATTGGAAAATATTCAGTGACCAAGTACGCTACTTTCTATACCTCTGACAGTCTGACTTAACATATATCATCTAGGAAAAAATATTATGGAAAACGAAACTGTGCTATGTGATGAATTAATGCAAAATTAAAAACTGAATGCAACTATCTCATAATTGCATTTTTTGAACCTCTAAGTCTTGAGAAAAAATTTCGAAATTTTTTCCGAAATTGGTTCCAGTTTGCCATACAAATTTCAAAAGTGCGCTACAAGCCAGGGTTGGAAAAATACAAAAAAGTCACTCGCCAAACTTGGCGAGGTTTAATTAGGTGTAGTGCTGTCACAACATGGACATTTTTTTTATCGTGATATGTTGGTACATCGCGATACTTTTCAAGAAAAGTGACTCACGACACAAATTGTTAATATCGACGACGACGAGTGAACACACAATTACAATGACGGGGTCGTCGCCTGCGTATTCGGTTATGATAGTAACAATGCTATCACGAAACGCTTGATACGACCCGGACGAGAACATAGGTACGACGTACGGACAGACATAACATCGACAACCAAGTCAATGTCCACGGCCTTTGATAACCAGTTGTGGTGCACTGGCGTGTCTACCCAACCCAGGCTTGAACCCAGGGCCTCGTGGTCTGTAGACAGGTATGATAACCGCTACACCACAGTCAGTAGACATTGTTAATATCACCAACGTTACTTCTTTTATAATAAGCGCAAGAAAAAATATTTGCAGATCTAGCAGACGAAATGATCGCGTGACTATTACGTTCATCACGCACGTGTTTGGTAATTCAACCAACGTGACCATGAATCATCAAAGTGAGAGCCTGAGAGGCATGTTCTGGGAAATTTCCTGAAAAGGAAGGGAATCTCCTGGGAAAGAAAGAAATTTTCCGAAAGTTAAAACTCATCCAAAATTGAAACAAATTGAAAGAAATTTACAGAAAATTCAGGTGTTTCCTCACTTTTCTGAAAACTGACAAAAAATTCCCTTTTTGAATATAAAAAGGGCCTCTCAATAACTGCATTCTCCCCCTCCCCCTTGCCCGAGTTTCTTCCGACACCCCTGGCCATGGCCCCTATCCCTCGGATCCTATCACCACTGTACTATTCTTTCAAACATTGCTATATTATCAGTAGCATGCAAATCGAGAGACGGGACATCAAGGGAAGGTTTGTTTTAATATTTTTGCTGGATCCTACCTGCCGAATATCTTGTCCAAAGCTTGTATCTTAAATTGTTAGCTATTTAATTCTTACCTAAACTTCCTTCAGAGAGCTTATTCCATTATCGCGTGGACGTGCTGTGCACCTGTACGTTAACAAGTTCGTCTCAACTTAAGTATAAAGAAACGTTACTGAACAGTAACATATGCGTTTGTGTAAACACTGATTTATTTGATTCGTGAATCGCGCAAGAAAATGTAGGCCAAAATAAATTGTAATAATTGGAAGAACAAAGCATTCAATATTAGTTATTTCTTACTGATTCTATTTTTTAAACTAATCTATCAACCTCCGGTCATTTTCATACTGTAAGTAAAGGAGAAGTAAATTAATTTGAAATGGAAAGGATGTTTGTGCAATAAGCCTGGCCCGTTGTCCAGGTCAACTCATGGCGTATGTGAACATGTAATAAGGGAAGTTTGTTTACGAAGCAAATTGCGTCGTGAGCTTGGAAACTTTATCGTGTAATTAATGGGTGAGTAAGCAAGTAATGCAACTCGGAAGCAGAGGTACAAAATATAATCAACCGACCAAATTTATGTTAATGGCCGAGTGTTTGGGACACATTGTTAACGCGGCCTTAAGATCGTAATGTAGTTTTTTCGTTTCACAATATTTTTGCACGTTTTTAATGGCCTTAACTTGACTTTTATATTTAATACCGTAACGTAGTAGCCTAGCCTAGTTGCGTTTCTACGTCATGAACATGTACACACCAGCTAACATACTAAGTATACCAAACATGAAACAAAAGACATGTGGATGTTAGAAAATGAATATTTCAAGATTTTTACTTTAAGCCCGCCTAATCATTAATATACATAACATCATCATCATCATCATCAAAAAACAATAGGGAACATCTACAGAACATGGGCTATCTGTGTAACAAATACTCAAATTACTGTACAATCAAGTGCTGTCGGTTAATGATTTACTCGTCGGTCTCTGAGGTACAGTATCATCGTCTTTCGACTGAAAATCTTTATCTCCGCATTATATTGTCAGACAATATAGAGCAAGAAATCGTTTTTTGAGGCCATTTCTATTGATAAATTAATCCTCAGTGTTAATGCAAATAAATTTGGTGTCTGAAGTTGTGTAATTTGTCCTTCTATCGTTTAGAGTCAAATTTTCTAAGCAAAGAGGTACAATAGCACAGTTGTGGTTCAGAGCCAACTCGGCACAGAGCCAACTCTGCACAGAGCCAACTCGGCACAGAGCCAACTCGGCACAGAGCCAGCTCGGCACAGAGCCAACTCGGCACAGAGCCAACTCGGCACAGAGCCAACTCGGCACAGAGCCAACTCGGTACAGAGCCAACTCGGCACAGAACTAACTCGGCACAGAGCCAACTCGGCACAGAACTAATTCGGCACAAAGCCAACTCGGCACAGAGCCAACTCGGCACAGAGCCAACTCGGCACATAACCAACTTGGCACAGAGCCAACTCGGCACAGAACCAATTCGGCACAGAGCCAACTCGGCACAGAGCCAACTCGGCACAGAACCAACTCGGCACAGAACCAACTCGGCACAACTTACTCGGCACAAACAACTCGGCAAACCAACTCGGCACAACTTACTCGGCACAAACAACTCGGCAAACCAACTCGGCACAACCAACTCGGTACAGCTTCATCCATCTCGGCAATGTACAACAGTATGTAATTTTTCTGTGCCAAGCTACCACAGATTTAGAAAATGATAATTTATATTTGATGAGAAAAATACAAAAATAGGTTTAACCAAAAAACAGTAATATTAGTAATAGGCTTAGTCCAAAGACACAACATCCTATCGGCGAATTAATCTGCCTGTACAGTAGCTAACTTGCTAAGCTCTTGCTAACGGAATCTCCTGGCAGATACTGTATATCCGAGGGGTAGCATCTGGGCCAAAGGAAAAGATACAGTGATAATTACTGGCCCTAACTTGAGAATTACTCACTCTGCATTTTTTATGTGTACAAAACTGCACTGTTTTCTCTGAGCCAACACCATTTACTTCTAAGTGAAAATTTATACACCTTCTTGAAATTTTAAAACCTACTGTTCAATAGAAAGCAACCGTCTTATTCTGCAAAAAGAGAGGTTTCGGGGAATTTGCCCCTGGATCTCAGCAGGGGTCCTTTAGCGGGCCCCTGCACCACACATCGACAAGTCCGGCGCTTTGTGTTTTGTATATGGTGTATTAGTTCTCTTTGACATGAATTTTGCTTTGTATAATCCACCTTACTATGCGTTGTGACATACATTTTTTGCCTTAAGCGGGCCCCTGGGTTCCACGCCGACAAGTTGAGAGCTTTTCGCTTTCATTTTGTGTTATGGTGCATTACAGTTTTCTTTGACATTAATTTTTCCTTGTACAATACACCTTACCATCTGACAGTCTGACTATGCGTTGTGACATACATTTTTGCCCTTGAAATGTTAATTTTGCGAGAGCTTTCGAGGGCTTCGTCCCCTGGACCCCTTTGATGTCACCTCAACTACGCCACTAAATATCGTGTCGATTAATTTCACCCTCCCCCATCCTTCCCCTATATGAAAATCCTGGCTACTCCGCTGCTCGTAAGGCTGTCCATTTATCATTAAAGTCTTCATTTGGTTATTGATTTCATTCAAAAATGCGGGTATGGTCAGTCCCACTACTTTCAGCAGCTTTTGCACGGGTATTAAAGGGACCAGAGTTCAATTCAATATCTCCCGCCGGTATGAGTAACATTATCCTAATAAGACCCACTGTTATTTGCGTAATTGTTACATTGTTGTGTTCTTTACTAACACTTGACCGCCGCGCCCCATGCACAAATAGTCCAATTCTTTGCCTCCATGCTTCGATAACGACTCCCATTTGTAACGACTACTTCAGTCACAAAGTTTCAGAATTCAGTTAAACCTTTGAAGAATATCGTAAATTAAGAGAACAAAAAATAAACAAGCTCAACTTCATAAGGTGTGTCTTTCTGTGTTGTCTTTTTGTCTTTATAAAGGAGCACTATAGGCCAAAAGGTGAGGAAGTTTAATTTTAAAGTCTTTAGAATATTTGCATACACTTTGCTTGCACGTAATGGTACTGATATAGCCTTTCATATGGATGTTCGAATCAACCGTAGTCATTTGTAATGAATGCATAATTCCTGTTTACCAACACTTGAAAATGAGACCTCTGCTATTTAATAATTTCTCACGATTTGACACAAAGGACGATCTTCCTCTTCCCCATAAGAGCTCCTCTAAGGACGATTAAAACACCAAGAACATTTTTACGGTATTACTGCAAAGTGAATTTAAAGTTCCTATACTATATAACTCGTTGGCTAATTAACCTGTCAACTATTTGGTGTCTTTTACTGGATCAATTCTCATTTCTCTGTTCGCAATTTGTATTGTCTTTGTTTTATCAGAGTCGCATTTAGACACAGGTATGGGTGCTGAAAATATACTTTAATTTAACCTAAAACGGTAACTCGATACTAGGCATTTGCGGACACTTTATGTTTGTTTTGATTTTACTTTAAAGTTTTAAAACTATAAAGATAGTGTCTTCCCTCTTCTTTGCTTGGAAAAGTGGTGTAAAGAGCCATCCAAAACATCCCTCAAAATGAGAACATTTAATAAAAAATGGAAAACATTGAACTGAGATCAATTTTCCAAGTTATCTTATCTCCCAAATATATAGGAATGATGTATTGTAATATATCTTTGCTTTTCACATATATGGACCCCACGCCCACCCTATGCCTTAACCCCGTGATACCAGAGGGTAATGTTGGGTGTAATTGAGGGTTGAATGTGATGATCTCAAAATACTGATTAATGTTCTTAACTTGTAAAATGAAGTCAAAGGTTGAAAATTGTGTCTGTCCTTGTGAATGTGGGTGCGTATGTGTGCGCGCGCGAGCAAACTTGCTGTGTCAAGTATAACTCAAAATCTGCACAGCACCAATTTAAACCCAATTTACTGGAGAGTACCTTATAAGGTAAACGTGTGCCTCCCAGATATCCAAGCACAAAGGTTACAGGTCAAACTTGTTTGCAGTTACCCGCTATAGCGTACGATACAGACCTATCTATCTATGTGAGCAGTACAGGTAGGTAAAGTACATAACCTTTACTTAAATGAAATTCAAAATGAGGTCTTGAGTCAGATATCAAATACATGTTTAAAATGAAGAGTTGTATGCAATTTAAACACAAAAAGTGTAATTTTTAAATAAAAATTAAGTTGGAGTTGTAAATGGGTATAGTATCATAGTCTCTTGTAATATTTGATATATTGGTGTTTTAAAATGGCAGAGGTAATGATTTATGGGCTAGGCCACACGCTGAATATTGCATTGCTGTGATGGGATATGCAGAATGACCACAATTTTGTGACAGGTCACATGTGATTAGCTTAGTATTTGAGCAGCTTTTGAATCAAATGTTCTATAGAAAGTACTGGATAAGAAGTAGTGATGAGATCTGCAATTCCGTCGATTATATTCTTGTTAATGAATTGATAATAAGAAAAACAGTTTTCCGAATCATAACAATATTTCAAAGATACCAAATCTAGTATTTTCAATATTACATAAAGCATCATAATACAAAAATAATCAAAATGATCATTTAAATTATTACTCTTATACTGTACGAGAACTGGAAAATCAAAGCGTTGACTATCTTGTTTATGGTCAGACCTTAAAATCATTTAGTTTGATTATCGAAATTGGTTACTTTTTATTTCGAAATCCAACTTGAACAAAATTTCAACAAAACTTTTAAATCTTTAGAAGCGATTTTCCTCAAAACAATTCTACATTTTAGAAAAGTTTTGTACTGTAAATAGTATAGTTTTCAAACACGGAAATGTATAAAATGTAATGCCTAATTTGTACAAATAAAGTCGATGCCAACATTTTATTCTCAGGTCAATTCAATTTTTGGACTAGTGCAATTAATTCAAACGAAAAATTATTCATTAGTTATACCACATTCCACTTTCATTCCAATGAAATATAGATTTAACAAGAAATATAAGGGGGTACTGGACCATGATGGCCCAATTTGTGGAAAGTAAAATATTTATAAAAGCATTTTTTACCCTTGTGGAGAGCCACAAAACTTGTCTAACTCCAATATTTAAACAAAATAGTTGTCTAAGATTCATAAGCAATAACATTTTATCACTGCAGGAGGCAAATTAGTTCAATAAATATTCACTAAAAAGACTATCTCACTTATGCGTCTAGTTGTCCTTTAACAAAGCGATCATTAATCCTTTTGCCACATAGCCATATACTACACGATCTGACATTAGAAGAGCATACTGAATAGTTTTAATTATAATGTGTTTATGTTGCCATAGTAACTTAAGGTCACAGCTATTTTGATAAGAAATAAGAGCTAAAAATTTCATTTGTATTTCATTATCCCTTATTCTGATAAACAAGAATGTGTTGACGGTACGGTATGCATTAACATTTACAATCATAGCTTCGAATTTCTAGTATGTCTTAAGAAAACTTCAAATTCGAAATGTCATGCAATACTTTAATATAATGTTACTTGTGGTGATCTTTATTCCCAGCCAGTTTCACTGATGAAAATAAAATTGAGATATATAAAATCTTAATCAAAATCGTTACAGCACATGGTATGTCAGACCTCCACCTTCCATAAAGTATTTGACAGGATGAATGTTCACTTCTCTGCAGTTTTGGGGGGATCTTCGATAATGGCTACTAAAATGTTTTTGTAGTCCCCTGATGTATCACCTTTCACAAACTCGACGAGTGACTTTTTGTACCTGATCTCGAATGCAGCTCTGATGTTAGCCAGATCCAGCTATAAGGACATAAAGTTGTCATAAGTACATGTGTTGTTGTCAAAGTAATTATGAAATCCAAGTGATATAACATCATCATCACCATAAAGTATTCCTTTTAAAAACGTAAGAGAGAACTGTAATTCGAAATAAACTCACTTATTATCTATATAAGGGCATTATTTGTGAAAGACGAAAATCATTAGCATAAGTGGTTGATAAATGTTGAGTTATTTTTTTTCAATTCACCTTATTGAGTTGACTTGATTATATTAGAGACATAATGAACCCTCCATTTTTCAAATTAACAATTTACATTGATATTTTAAACAAAAGATTTAAAAACTGGTAACATACCAGAACTTATGACAATACCTAACCAATTAAAGGAGGAAGGGACAACGGGAGAAACTGTTTCTTCGCCATTGTTACACAGTAAGCATATTTTGTAACAAATTGTATTACGTCATGAGAATTACAATTTTCTGTGATGTTGGTATATTTAAGCTTTACTGCTCACAGACAACTACTCTATAGGGTACTTGCTGATGAGGCGTTGTCTCAAGTGGTTTATCTAAATTAGGCTCATACTTATCTAATTTTTGTTATTAGACTTTCAATGTATAGTATTACCCTAAGTTGTTATTTGTGTTTAAATATCAAGGTTTTGAATGTATATATAATCGTTATATAAATATCTATAATGTGTATATGTAATGTTTATATATAATGTTTATATATAATCTTTATACATATTGTTTATATGTAATGTTTATATATAATGTTTATATATATATATATACATATATATATATATATATATATTATATATATATATATATATATATATATATATATCTATATATATATATATATATATATATATATATATATATATATATATATATATATATAATATATATATATATATATATATATATATATATATATATATATATATATATATATATATATATATATATATATATATATATATATATATATATATATATATATATATATATATATATATATATATATATATATATATGTATATATATATATATATATATATATATATATATATATATATATATATATATAGATATATATATATATATATATATATATATATATATATATATATATATATATATATATATATATATATATATATAGATATAGATATATATATATATATATATATATATATATATATATATATATATATATATATGTATATATACATATATATATATATATATATATATATATATATATATATATATATATATATATATATATATATACATATATATATATATATATATATATATATATATATATATATATATATATATATATATATATATATATATATATATATATATATATATATATATATATATATATATATATATATATATATATATATATATATATATATATATATATATATATATATATATATATATATATATATATGTATATAAATAGATAGATATTGAAAAAGGCTTTTACATTTAATCCACCTTAAAATATTAATACACACCTCACAACGATCAACAATAATATAGATCAGTTTTTCGTCATTTGTTCCAAAACCCTTCATGGCATTGTACAGCCCATCGGCGTAAAATTGGTAAGAATCCAAACATGATTCCACTAGATAGGATAAAAAGAATACATGTATATATACAAACCATTAATTTGGCAGTGTCAGATGGTATTTTAACATGTGTTTACCTATTCATTAAACAGCAATACATGCTTCTATTAATCATTTCTATTATTCTTTTATTTTTCAATTATATATTTCTAGAATAATTTCTTACTGGAATATATCACACATCATTAACTTTATGTTGTGTAACATATGAAAGAAGTAAATCTAATTATAATTAGAACAAAAGAGTGATTTACGATGTTTAATACTATATACGTAGGTGCCGTTTTAATCCCATTAAGAATGTGTACTTTCATTGCGAGCTTCAGTGCGAAAAAGGCAGTAGTGAAATCCACGAAACAACGTTTTGCCTCGCTAGTTGATTATGATTAATAGGGTTCTTTGTTTCTTTAGCCTTCCTCAATTAAGATTTAGATTCTCCCTTTCAGTTCAAGTCTCTACGTGTATATCGAATAATGTAAATACAAGCAGGAAGATTGACACTTACCGATAACTTTAAATCCTTCTCGCAATTCAGTTCCAACTTGTGTCTCTAGAACGTCAGTCAAGTCTGTTCCCGTTTCCTAGAATCGAATGCAGAGATGTTAATTTGTATAAATGAGATTCATTGATTTGTAGGAAGAACTTCATAAGATTTGGAAATAACTTATCAATCATCACAAACTCTCTGATGATTATTAACACCACTGTCTAATATCATTTGGTAACAGAATAACTTATCAGAAGTTCTTTAGACAAAATATTTGAACAAGTTTGTTCCCGTTTCCTAGAATCGAATGCAGAGATGTTAATTTTTATAAATGAGATTCATTGATTTGTAAGAAGAACTTCATAAGATTTGGAAATAACTTATCAATCATCACAAACTCTCTGATGATTATTATTTGTCTAATATCATTTGGTAACAGAATAACTTATCAGAAGTTCTTTAGACAAAATATTTGACACCCCTAAAATGTAGTCGAAAAACAATTTGACGAACTATGTTCAGACTACTTTCATCTTATTTTGCTACTTTCCAGAAATTTTGTAACGTACTTGCTACTTTTTAACCCATAAAGCAGAACAATGATAAGCTGTAGCTGATCTTTGAATCAAATGTATGAATTATTCAATTGCTACTGTTTGACCGAAATCATTTTTACAAATCTAGATGTCGATTTAAAGTGACATTTTCTTCAATTGTTTGCATTAGATTTAATATGAGAGCAAGAGAAGGTCCGAATAACATAACATTTAAGTGGTGCTTTTGGAGGGATAAAAAACATTAGTGTCTTGCTGTTGACATGCTTACCAAATTGTACGTATTAAATACAGAAAACAAGTAGAAAGTGTTCTGCTTCGTCAGTAAGTCCATTAAATCTTTATTTGTTGTATTCCATTGTTCTGGAGTAAGCTGTGAAAATAAAACAAAACGTTTATAAGAAAAAGGGTTTTAGGCGTTTTATCTTTAGTAAGACAAAAATGGTTTGAATTACATTTGTATGATAAAATCAGTATCAATGTTATTAATTATTTATATATGGTTACATTGAACGAACATATCTGGTTTTAATCACATTTGTATAGAAGTATAAATGTAATCAATATATTATATACTGCTTATCGATGTTGAGATACAACAAATATGTTATCACGTCTTCTTTTTAAGTATATGCAATTTACTTCATTTCAATTAATTTTGTCATGGATTGCAATGAAATATCATTTGATATAATATAAAAGCAGCTCAATTATGAGATTAAAACAAATTAACAGCAGGTACATTTTGTGAGTAACATTTTGTTGAATAAATTCACCTGACTAAATTAGGTGATGAGGTCATATAAATGCACGTTGGTTAATGAATAATCAGATAAGATCATCAACATATTTTATTGATACTTACATTTTTCAGAATTCCAACATCTTTTGCAATGGCATTGGCCCTTGGCATTCCCTCATTCCTTCCAGTCTAAGAGAAATAATGATTTTTTTACACAGGGGACTTTGCGCTAACTTTAATCACCTTATGCCTAATCGTGATATGATCCTCGTTAAATCCTCACCATACTAAATATTTTAACAGACTACAATAATATTCTATTGTAATTGTCTTTTACTAGATATGTTCCATGCATATTATTGGCAACCTCTATGTCATTGTAATATAAATCAATGTTTGTATTTTTTGGATTTTGTTGTTTTGCTGGTTTGCCATGTTTGTTACATTGAACTTCGTGAGGAGGATCAGCGTTTCTTCAACCTTTTCCTTCTTGTTACTAAATGAATACTTAACTGATCTAAAACGTTAAACAGCAGAGAGAATCTACAGATAGAGGGTTAAACTATCTAATAAATAATTTCTGATCAACATATATGTTTATGATGTATCTCTTGTTTGCTAATTAATTTTTGAAATCCAGCAAAAACTTCGGAAATATAGGTATTTTGAGCTAGTTCTTATTCATGATTTACCAAGCTTTCCTAAATATTATTGTCAACCTTAATAAAAAACAAGGGTGTAACGATATGTTAAGCACTGTACTGTACACATTAAGCTTAATGAAACTACGCAAAACTACTGCATCTCACCAAGGATGTACATCCTTGACCTTACGTTGCAGTTAAGACATAACACTTGTTTCCTTTCACAACGCATTTGATAATGTAAAGAAACCAACAGAATGCGATGGTGGAGATAGGTCTTCAGATTTCTTACCTTAACAACAGAAAGCACTGCCTCCATGAAAGGTCCTGTTACCTTGGTTTCAATATCGTTGTGCAGTGGGTTCTTGAAGGCTATTTAAAAGAACACATAATTCCTAAATATTCAAAGAAACTGATCTAAAACAATTTTTGCAACATTTTTGAATGTTTAAGTTTGTTTGTTTTATAGAATACCTTTGTGTTAGAGAATGATGGGATATGAATCCGATAATGTGTAAGACTTATCTTGCCGCCTGTGTGAGAAAATTATTGACATAAGCAGTAAAATTTTACCTTCGCGTCTCTCTTATCAGTGCCTTTAACTTAGTCATATAATTTCCTCGAAATATCCTCTTCCAAACTACATAAATTTTCGATCGCAATTAAACATAGAGTACTGGCTCAGTAATTATGAGCTTATAATCATAAAACATGACATTTTTCAATAACTGGATCATATATACTCACCTTTCTCATAAGCGGATTTTAAGTTATGAATTTCCTGATTGGAGAAAGAAATCAACACAAATATCAAAAACTCTCACAAATATTATCATCACAAAGAAAATTCCTATTTTTATTTCATGCAGTACCATTTAAATACACCATTCCTCAAATCTACAGCCCACCCAGAAATGAAAACATACACACATCTTTACTTCAGGTACAGCTTCAGAAGAGCAAGCAAAAAGTTATCAAAATCAACAAAACTAAAATAATCTCTGCAAACGTTTGACATTTTTTTCTTGATGGAAATTTCTTTTGTTCATATGACTTATTATTCATCCTTCATTTTAAAAGAGATGACATTGTCCCATAAAAAATTCAGAAGTGAACGCCGTTGTGCTCGTGACGTCACTTTCAATGTTCCTATTTTTAGCGAGAAATCTGTGATGTTATCGATCACATATCCGCCGCACTGAACATAGGGGCCTGCATGTATAATCAATAACATCACAGATTTCTCGCAATCTATAAGGCAAATTTGAAAAACGACGCTACCAGCACGACAACGTTCAGCTCTGAATTCATTTATGAGACGATACCTTTCCTCTTACATCTCTGAGGTTTATCGGCCTTGTTTGACCTATTTAGGACAAATTATGAGAAGTTAAGATGATTTTTACCAACTTGCTTAATTGTCCTATATTTTATGAAATGCTTTAGTCACGGGAAATTTTCCTTAATATACGTAAAAGCCAGAATGCATTAAACTATTAAAGGAATATTCCCGTGAATTTTGATTCAAATATGTGATAGAGGACTATTAAAGAAACAAATTGGGTGTAAAAGTCATGTTGATATCTAATTCCGTTTAGGAATTATTGCATTTCAACTTTGAAACTTAATTGGCATCTTACATTTCTCAAAGTAAAGCAAAACATTATTTTTGCTTTGTCGATATACATAAGGATTGTGTTGAATCAGCCTTTATGACATGATATCTTAGACTGCAAGGTCACTTCTCAACACACTCATGAAATCTTTAAGAGGCAATAAATCCAACACGGAATAACAAATCAACATGGTGTTAAAACCAATATGTTTATTTAACAGTCTCCATGCAACTTAGATAAAGCAACTCCTACTGCGTGTCCTACAATCTTGGACAAAACTCGTTGGGACACCCCCGTTCCCCCTTTCAATGTTGGTGAAATGAGTAGAAAATGTTGATGATTACTTTTAATGAACCTGTATGAAATACTTCCTACGTAAATATTTTGACAACATTGAAAGGGGGAACGCGGAGAAGTAGGAAGGGGGGGGGGGGTTCTGAAAATAGCTGTACATAAATATTTTAAATAATATGCAAACTTTCTGGTAAGCTGGTAAGTGTCCCAACAGTTTTATCCAAGATTGTAGCTGCACATTCATTTCAGTCTGTTGTGTTCCCAGCAAAGCCAAAATGTTGTGTTTAGATCCATGTTTAAATTCCATTTTTGAGCATCCCATTTTCCTAAAAATTTCAGATCAAGGAACTATCTTGGGGGCTAAAGGCAATTTTAATGCCCCAATGTAAATCTGCTGATACAAACTTTTCCAATAGAGTTAGTAACATCTATTGAAGAACACACATAAAATGATTATGGTGATAAGAGATTAAATTAAGAGATTGTAGATCCAAATAAAGCCTTTCAGAACAAATCTAGCAATCCTATTCACCGTCAAGATGATTTTTGTATTTCCTATGCATATAAAATGTCGTGCAACTATTTGACAGTTTGAAGTTCGTATATACAATAAGAGTTAACGAATAGTACAGTATGGAAGATGTTGCCCCATAGGATAAAACAAATCCTTGATTTTAAGAGTAGTACATAATAATATAAGAAAATTAGCTTTATTTAAGACCATTGACATCCAGACGATGCACGATGTGGTTTAAAAGTGGAATTTTTAAGATAAAGGTTTGCTCTTTCAAACAAAAAAGACCTACCGTTTTTGTTAGAGGAAATACCACTTCCAACAGAGCAACATCTTTTCCTCTGCTTGCAGGGAGGTGAGTCATCAGTCTGTCCTGTTTTCAGAATGAATAACACAAATGAAATAATACATGAATAGTCATTTTTAGGTTTTGTCAGGGGCGTTCTTAGCTTGGGCGTATACGCAGTGCATAATTTCAGTCATTTAGAGGATTAAAGGGGATGAACATTACACCTTTTCAAAAGAAGCCCAATCTTGATAGTTTTGTAAGAATTTTTTTACCAACGAAAAGGATTAACAAAATTAACGCTGATTTTTAAAAGTTACATCAATTTACTGGCCATGAAGCGGATAAGCCGGCGTATAATTTGCCAACTTCTAAAAAAAAAATTCATAAACTGATTAATTGAAACACGTTTTTTCTTTAGGGCCTAGTGTACCAATAAAATTATTTGAATCACAAATATTACCATTGATTTTCAATATTTTTATTGAATTTTAACATTTTATTGACAATTTTAAACACTAGAAGCATTAGCCATCTTCAAATATTGCTTGTAGGTATTTCCAATCTTTGACATGTTAAAAAAACATAAAATTATCTATTTGGTGATAAGTTTCTTCTTTAAAAGAGCAAAAAATATCTTTAAAGATAGCTTTTACCTTTATGAGTCAATAGCAAAATCGCTATAGCAAATATTAATGCAATCCACAGAGTGGCAGATCTCATAACCACCCATCATGCAATCACATCCCTCACCTAAATTATTTTGTATAAGTATTTGATTCAACAGTTCAAAAACATGTCACTGGGAAAATACTTGAGACCTTTTATATGAACATGGTTTATTCGTCAACCTAAAGTTTTGACCTCATAGCTTTTCACAACATTAACATTTATATAATATTTTGTAAATTAGGTTACATGGTAATGACCTTTAAGCACTCAAACTAAAATAACACTTTATTTTACGTAGAATCTAACATCCAACCACAAAGCTACCCTACCTTTGAAACAACAGTTTATATTAAAGACAAATCAGATCATTTAGATCAAATCACTTGAAATATGACCTATGTTTTTTGGCCCTTATCGTCACAACAACGCATTTCTTATTAAAGGGTATGACGAGTCACCATCTAGTTGTCATTATATGGTAAACTCCTTTTGCTTTGAGAGTGCATGATCCATATAATGAAAGTAGGTCACATTGATCAAAACCTCAAACCTTTGAAACATCAAACTACAGCACAGAGATCAAAGCTAGGTTGATTGCTAATTTACATTGGGTTACATATTTTGCGAAAATTAGCACACAATTTTGAAGGTTTTTACATCCTTGACCTTTTACCTCTTTTGTTATCTTATTTCTTATTTTATTACCATACCTACTTATACTTCTCATCTATATGGCAGGACTCGGCAGATTTCTATCGTGTGATAATTTTCTCACGTTCTAGCAATGGAAAATAAACTTAATTTTAGTGTAAATCTGGATATTAATCTTGAATGTATTTTGTAAAACTGAAAATCAAACATTTATACGTGTAAAACTATACAAAAAACCTACTGCTATTATTTTGTTGATGTAATTAGCGCGGTAAGTATCCGGGGATGACAAGAGACCCTGGACAGCATTTTGGTAGTTGGTGCTGATCACACTGTCAAATTCCGACTGAAGTGACTAAAAATATTTCAGAAATGTGAAAATTAATTCAGTTTATTGTAAAATAAAGCATTTAAGATGTACAAATAATCATTTAAGATGTACATGCTACAAAGATAAAACACCATGTTCCATCGAGTGCTACTAGCACAAGACAGCTGGGCACCACTCACATTCCTAACAAGTCAAGGTTGATTGCATTCAAGTAGGGAGTTGGAAACTCCATGATCCAACTGGTATTAATTGTTAGGTACCAGGCAATTTGTAAATGATATTTTTGAATTTGGTAATAAACATTTAGGTTAAAAAGCTATGTAATTTGCTTCATGATAAAATAAAAAAACAATTAACAATTCATTTAAGCAACGAAAGTTCAAATTTAATTCTCATTGATGTAGTACTATAGGCTCTCACTCAACTTGTGAATAGAAATATGTAACTTTCCATGCAGCCAAAAAGGCGGCAAAGATGCATAATAAACATGTAGCAACAACCTGATTGAACTCAAAGACAAAGAGGGTTTTAATTTGTATTAAACCCCAACAAAATATTTAACAGGAGGATACAATCCGGTGATTTTCAGTGACTGAAAGCTAGGACAGAAATTTAAAGAATTACATTAAAGATTGCGAGCTATCTTCTCTTTCATACATCACACCTTTAACATACATTAAAACTCGGAAATTACATGTGCTATTAACATAATTTAAAGACTACTCTGTACAGAATTTACAGCACTTTACATGCCTCTAAGGATTGAGAGTATGTATTTTACATGAGCACTTTAAAACGTGTATTTTCTTAGTTTCTTATTAGAATAAATACAGAGTTGTTATGACCAAGTTACCTTCTTGTATTTAGTCTGGTAGGTATCTCTGATTTGTTGGCGCTGATCCCATGACCTATTGGCCAAAATGTTCGTTATAATGTCCTCAGAAGCTCCTGAAATGTAAATGGAATTGATATTGTGTTATTTAGGTGTATTGATGATATGACTTCCACCTCAATTTGAGTTGCATTACCTTTTGCGTATAATCAACATGAGAGTTCCTGAAATATACAGTATGCCACCATTGAGTGTGATCGCTCTTTAGGAATAACAATTTGCACTGTTCTTTTTATCTAAACCATCAGCAAAATCTTTTTTTAAATGCCCTTATCGATAAAAGTTCCTAGTTTTGTATAGAAAACCTCACACATCATCTTTATAAGCCATTAAATACCAAATATACATTTAATCAAACATGTTCTTTCCCTTATTTAATCAATCAAATATGCTCCATTATTAACACCGAGTTACATGATCCACCTCATTGGGACCAGTTTTGAACACACTCAACATCTGAAAATATGTAACAAACACATTGTATTATAAGTCAGAAAATAAACGAAATTGTCAATTATCCTGAAAATTTACTTACCAAATCCTTGAAAAGATTTATTAAGCGTTTCTACGTCTTGAACAGCATTGAATTCCTCAACTGGTAGCACCGTTGGCTGTAATTGAGCAAGGTGAATTGTTAGAAGGAAAAGTGTCAACATTTATTTCTATCACAAGTAACACGGCAAGGTGTTCATGTCATATTTTCAATTTCAAATATAAGTGACAACACATTGCCCAAGGAAACAGTCAGAGAACATTAGTTTTGAATGACAAATGTTAATCGTCAAAAGCCTTTTATGCATAATGTTTATATCGAAATATTCCACTCCTTTTAGGTTGTTAGATGTCAGGGTGTATTGCATCCGAATGTTGAAGAGCACAACTGTGTTAGAGGTGCAATTTAGCACTATTCGACAGTACTTAAGTGTTGTGTTGTGTTCCTATATCAATTTGCATGTAAAATGTAAGAAATGTTGTAAATATGACAAGTCATTTTTATCAATTGAAACGGTATGTCAACGTCTAATATTCAGAAAACAAGTAAGTGTAGTGTGTTCTACGTTGACAAGAAGCACACTTAAGTAAACTAGAATTTCAACATTTTGTAAAGTGCATACCTCCGCCCCTTGGTAATTCCAACATTTAATAATATTTAGACTTCATCCCATACCCCTAATACAATTTACCTCTGAAAACATGTGCCTACCAAGTTGTATACCCAAAGAATCTTTTTGTTATCTGTATTGATAATTTGCATTATATCCCTTATGATTATCTTTTTTATAACTGCTTTCTTTTAGGGTCATATCATTATTTTGAGTTCTAATCAGGTTTAGCATTAATTGATTCAGTTCCTTTCTGGCAATATTCACATTCCATCTGTTTTATTTTCACCAGAAACAAGTGTTTTGATTTCTTAGAGTCCAGAAATTGATTGTCTTGATTTTTTTCAGGTCCTAAATACATTGTCCAACACATTCCATTGGAAAGTGTAAGCTAATTCTGGACAGAGACTAAGTTCTGGACAGAACTCACCCTAAAACATCCACGCGTTCCATTTCTGCCCTTAACAGTAACAAAACAACACACCTAATTTAACCAAAATTAAAAGATCAGTTCTTGAAATATGTTGAAAACAAACAAGCTAACAGTTAAGCTAAATTCATTTGAACAATTAGGCCCAGAGCACCGGTTTCATTGGCGTATATAATGTATTTTAAAGAAAATTTATTTAACTTTTTCACTATATGAATTATTTTCCCTCCAAGTTTCTTCAGGTGGTAAATTATAATTACAAGTACAAGATTTTGTTAAACTACATTCCTGACATATTTGATGGTTTTAAAGCCACACAAATTGCAGGACAAAATATGATAAAATTACATAAAGAATTCGAGAAATTTGAGGCTGTTATGTCACAACTAGTCTGATTTCAGTAGTTTATACACAAATGATATCAAGCTTAAAACTCGATTATCTCATTAACGGATTAAGAGTTTCGAATGCTTTCTTCACCATTTTCTTTCTCTTAAAGTCCTATTTCAAATAAGATTCACTAGCTTGACCCCTGAACTAAACCCTTTAATGTTTAAATTTGCTTCCGCCAAATGTTAAAGATAAAGTATGAGTGGCGAATGTAATGTTGATAGCTGCAGTTAGTACAAAAAGTAATTAATAGAAGCAATATAAATTATGCCAGCATAATTATTAAAAACATCAATGACAAATAATTCAAAATCTGGAGTTACAATGTACCATCATAGCTTGTAATATTTTGAACAGGCTCATTATACAAAAGAGTAAAATATGTATTTGGTTATGGTTCTAATCTAAATATCATCAATATTACGTTTGCTTGATTAATGTCAGGGTTTTGAAGATAAGCAATTAATGCAGTGACATGGCTGACGTATTCACAAAGTCACTATTTTCAATCAAGAAACACCACACAACTAATTTAATTACATGCCAGAGTGTTTTATTTGTTGATGATATTGATACGCTCGCACGCCAAAAAAATGCAATGTCAAAAGCATATGAACGAATGTAAAAGTGCTGTGTTACATATTGTTTGTTAAGTATATTGTGGGTAGAGGCATTAGAAAATGTAAAATGCAAACATGATTTAATTGTAAAATCAATTCAATGTTAGGTCGTCAGCTGTGATGTAAGGTTTTTTTTTCCAACTATAATCATGCATGATGTCTGGAAACATTATGTGTGAGTAAAGTTAATAGAAACTTGATCCATAAAACCTTACTTGTATGTGGTTTATTAAAGAATATTGGTAATATTGGCTTACCGTTTTATTTAAAAGAACTTTTCATTTAAGAACACATGCGTACTTTAACGACTCACTATGTCCATTGATATATAACTATTTGTTTATAAATGTGTATAAAATTTCCTTCCCGCCCCCTTAATTATAACTCGCAGATGTCCTAAAATTCTTATTGCAAATATGCCACAGAACCGTAGCCAGAACTTTTCAAGGGGGCCCATTTTGGCAGATTCTTCATATACCTGTGTGGTTTATTTTTCGTTTAATTTTTGCACGCGCCCTCTTGCCCCATGTTAAATACGGGCCTGTTCTGCCAATGTATCGTATTCTTCGATTTGACTTGTTTCAATTAAGGGGGTAACTGATAACGCATCATCCGGAGCTTTAAAGGAACGTTTGTATTGTGTCTAAAAAGGAGATGAGAATCAGCGATCAGAAAATACCTTTTTGAAATAGTGTAAAATTGGAAGATAGTGGAATAGCTAAAGGCCCTTTAATTATTACGCAATTTAAATCAATCACTTTTTCAGATTTACGATTATAATAAGTATCAGCATTATTAAAGTAATCGTTACTGTTTCTGTATGTTAATAAACTTAAACATCCGATGAGATTACACACAATTATCATACATGACGTGATTACTGACAATGCATTCAAACTAATAAACCTCGCTTCCAAGGTCATCAGAAAATCATATAATACATAGAAGAAAAGGGTGTGTCATAATCCTACATTCGATCTATGCCATACTGTTTAACATGTCATATTTTATTCAGTTTGCAAAGGTTGCAGGAAACGGGAGTGTGGGTCAGTCAATTTGGAGGAACCTTGCATAAAGGCCTACTCAAATGCAAAAACGGGCCACCGGAAATATCTCAGGTTTGCCATGTGATCTTGCTCTGCAAATGTATAGTATCAAGATTATAGAACCCTTGCAACTAACACAACGAAGTAGGGATACAGGTCACAATAATACAAATTAATAACGTTGGGGTTTAATCACATTGCCTTACAAAACCTTGCGTAAATAACTTTTGCAATGAGTAAACATGCATGATTGCAAACCTGGTAAATGCACTGATTACAACCACCTGTCATTTTTGTGATGTTTTTAATATCATTTCGTAATTGTAGAATTTATCTTATAACCTTGTGTTGAACCCATGCTTTTAAGCTTTAGTACATGAAAAAGACATTTCTCTTTCCCCATTTTATTCCCATTCTCAATATACTGTAATCTACTAAGAAATCCTAGGCCTATCAAATTTATCCCAAAAAAATCTTTTTCTCACCTTTGATCTGTATCTATTTAAATTCTAAACACTTCATGATCTACCTTCTGAATGAGTTCTTCTATCATTATTTTAAGTTCTATACAGGTTAAGCATTAATTTATTTAGTTCCTTTCAGGCAAGATTCACATTCGATCTACTTTCTTTTAATTCCAGAAAACACTTGATTTGTCTTAGAGTCCAGAAAGTTGGTTGTTTGGATTTCCTTTCAGGGCAGGAATTCATTGTTCAGCACATTGGAAAGTTTTAGCTAAGTCTTAAAATACTACCCTTCAATTTGTGCCTCTCCCCGTTCCAATATATCCCAAATTTTAATAATATCTTCCTTAATTGATAACAAAACAAGATACTTATTTTAGTCAACATCTAATCATTAGTTCTTAAGATATGATTGATAAGAGACAATTAAACCTAAAACATACCCACCCCTCTATTTCTGCCCTTCCCCTGTTCTAGTATATCCCAAATATTAATCACTCCATCCTTCATCAGTAGCAAAACCACACACCAAATTTGATCAAAATCCAATTATTAGTTCTCGTGATATGTTAATGACAAACAAACAAGCGCAGGCGAAAATATACCCACCGTCCAGCTTCGGACGTAAATATGCGCTCCTGAGTCGCTCAGCATGGAAAAGTGAGCAAGTTTATGATAGCAGATAAACTCACTTTCTATTTGGATGAAGCTGTAATATAGTAAGAGACATTTATCAATGTTAGGCAAAACCCCACCCACCCACGCTAAGCTTGTTCTTACTGAATGACTGAGGCGGCTACTTTCACATTAACAATGTTTTCCTTCTTATTCACACTAGGTTTCAATGGACAGGTGTTTCGTTTTTTTTTAATAAAGAAAGATTACACTGCTTAATTGTAACTTTGCCACTGCTTAGCAGAAGGTAATATTATGTATAACAACGGAAACAACCATCATCAGTGTGTGTTTTTCCTGATCGTTCAAAAGAGATAACATTCCAGAAGGCAGTTTTCGACACCTTCTATCTTACCGTGTTAACTGTAGGCACTTCGAGTGCGGCTTCTTCAGTAGTCTCCACCACTTTCTTGTTTATGATATTACCCATTTCTTCTGCAAAGCTTTGGTTTCCCGAGGGTATCGCCCGAATTATATGGTCAGAATGAAGAAACGATGTATTCAAATATGTTTAACTTGCAATATGTAATCCAGATGACAATACAATGCAAATTAATGAAAATTACACAGCAGCTTCTACCAGTAGAATGTATATCAAAATTAATAAAGCAATTGGCCATCTGGTGTTAGATTAATTATGTGCATTTACCAGGCTCCGTATTTGCTATCAACCAGTCTGAATGGTTGTTAAGTACTCTTGTGGCGAAGGTGCGTAGGTATTCCCTTATGAATTTAGACTTGGTTGAACTAAATGTCACCTTCAAGATAATAAAATATTGTTTGAAGGGTGGTCGCTTGCTTTATAAAATCACCTTATAGCGCCAGATGAGTGATTTAAATTTCTTTAGGTACAAAATAAATAATTCGTATAAACAATGAACAACAAATATACACTTCGCTTTAAAATTTCCCATTCTCTTAGATCTTCATGACTGATTGCTCACATTGAACATTTCCATTTAATAATTCTTCTAGATTATGGAAATCCACAGTTGCTGACCTTATCGCCGCTGCCGCACATAATTTGTGAAATGATGAACTGTTTTTCCAGGAAATATATATCTTTTATATCAATTACATGACCTCTGACCTTTGAGTGACAAGTCACGCAAACGTTACATAATTTTACATTTCTCTCTTCATCAATCCACCAAGCACCAACCCAATGCAAGGCTTACCATTATTTGATCTCTGAAAAAAAGTGATATGTCACATGATGCACAGAGCACAATTTAACATCATACTACATCAACCCACCTGAATAGCATTGAAAGTTTCCCAGGATAATCAACCGACAAATATTTACAACTTTTAATTATCTATTTGACCTCTAACCTTTACGTGAAATGTTTTCCATTATGTTCTGGACACAACATTTCATTACCCTCCACCAACTCAACCAGTACCAACCCAAGATCATTTTATTCTACTTTATACATGATTTGATAGCTTTTTTCGTCAGCCAAAGTACTTCTTTAATTTAGTATGGTTTTACTATTGCAAAAGGATTGTTAATTATCGAAAACCAAGACTATAGTGATATGCATATGTGATTAGTTTTTGAGATTTGGAAGGTATAATCAAGTGGATTGTTCATTACTCGCTCACATATATGATTCTATAAACAAAATCATCAAGAGTACTTTGAATGATTTTATTTAGGACTATAGCACCCATATTTGTTGAAAGCAGCTTAGCAAAAATATATTGTTGTTTTGATAAGAACACCTTTTGTTGCTTTTCATATTATTTCATGCGAAGTTTCCTGTCACGATGTGTTTTCACGTGGCTGTCTTTACTCCATCCATTCTTCCATAATATTGAAAATACGTAGTTGACGCTAGTTGTACTTGAATGTCGCCCTTCCGAGGGCGACAATCAAATCTTCGTAGTAACATGAAATAAGCTGTTATCAGACTCCGTTAGCATAGCAATAATATAAGCACATTAACGTTTACAAAAGCACAATGCAGCTCAGTTTTAAAACAACATTGGTATAAATGGCTGACTTCATGATAATAATGCTCAATCATAAATTAGCAAGTGTGATTATTACCTACCGAAAAACCGAACATAGCGTATACAAGGTGGTTCATTCTCAGTGACTTATGATTGGATAATTTCCTACACCGTGAGCGGTACTACTATTTTAGAATGCCACGAAACAAGAAGAGTAGCACTTTTTTAACAACCTGTACATCTCTAATCTTCCTTTGATTTGTCACACGAAAATCAAAATGTAGCCAATAAAGCCTCATCAATCGCCATTTGTATATCAAAATCTGACCTGAACTGGCCATGTAAACTTTGTTAGCCACACCTGATATTTTTTTTGTATTTATACTGTACTCTCTCTCTCACTCTCACTCTCTTTCTCTCTCTCTCTCTCCCGCTCTCTCTTTCTCTCTCTCTCTCTCTTTTTCTCTCTCTCTCTCTCTCTCTCTCTCCTCTCTCTCCTTGCTATCAGCTACAAAACATAAAAATAAAGAAATGTGTGGAGCCATCAAATATGACGTATGAAGCAGATATTTCATGAAACACGTAATACATTTGAAGAATGCTACAGATCAATTAAGCCAAAGTAACCAGTACTTTCCGCAGTTATTAGAAATACTAACCTTCAAAACACTTTTCGCGTTGAAAGATCATCTTTTAAAAATTTGTAAATTTCCTCATCAGAAAGCATTTTACCATTTACTTTTGCATGAAAAATGCAAAACTTGATTAAAATGATATCATATTTAATACTGTTTGCGGTGAAGTAGCTTATACTGACACAACCTCATTTTAGTATCATCTAAATAATAATCAGCACTATAAAAGCTTCATTGTCTAAAGAACAAATAATACAAAAAAAGTAAAATAAAATCAAAAACCATTGTTATATGCTATACCAATCTGCTAATACAAAACTAGAGCTTATCAAATTGTTGTAAACGTATTTGCTCAAATCCCTCACATTGTTAAAACAACATAAAGGTTTTTTTATTTTCTAAAGCGCAGTTTCCTTAAACATCATCGAGGAACGTGTAATACAAATAATTATAATGTAATATTCCAAAATTGTACTCTTTACCTTAGTATTATAAACACCTTCATAGGCAAACAGCTATATAGATCCAGCGACCATAAACAGATAAAACAATGGTATTCTACCATTCTGTATCTTCGAAGTTTTCCAAAGGCTTTGTATTAAAAAAAATCAAATGTGCTTTGGATGATGGTAAATAGTTGTATCAAATAATATACTCAAAAATACAATCAAATACATCTTTCCAAAAAGGATTACCAATAATAGAGCTAAATATCTTTAAATAAAAAAAAATCTAAATTCCTGATCAGTATCCTTAAAACTAAAACCACATTTCTCATTTACCCATGTATGTGTCAAAAATATTTTGATGAACAATTTTGATCAGCCTGCTTATACAGTTGTGCATGCTACTTTAATTGATTTGCAGTGCATTGTGATTAATCTGTTTTCAATTAACAAGGTCTGTTTTATTTTCCATAAGAATTTGTGAAGCATGTGATTTAAGTCATCCGACAACCGAGTTTGTTAAAGATATAATTGAATCAATTTTATTATCAAAATGTGTTTCTAAAATATTAAATAAAACAACAATCATTTTTGAAGATTCTAAGTGTCACTGAAGAAACATGAAGCCACTGATCGTCAGATGCAATCACTTGATATCAGCAGTCGGCAAGTCATTTAAGCAAAACACTATTGCATGTACTAAAATGTTAAAATGCCGAAATTGGCCTTTCAAGCCTATTTGAACACAAGTGCGTTATAAAATACATGCACGCATAATCAACAAATAAGTCCAAGCAGCAATTTCTTTAAATCTCCTCCACATTCTCCACCAACAGCGTCAGCAAGAGAATTTCCATATTTTCCTTCATAAGCTTTTTTGATACTTCCAAGATCAATCTGAAAATAAAAAAACACACACATATTTTGTAAATTGATTAATATTATTCAGCACTTTCTGTAAATCATAGATTTCCAATATTTGGGCTTGTATGATTCCCACATCTCAAAACTTGGGCAGGTTTTGTGTTGCGTTCTTGAATACGTTTATTGTACAATATAATAATGCTAACCAGTAGTCTTTCCTGCTGCCACAAACAGGAAAGTGAATATCACAATGAAAATTCAATATAACAATAAAAATTGAATATTGAAATACAAAGTCTAAATTTGTGACATAATCATCACGTGAGAGAGCAGAATTGTATCTTAAATTGGTTTGCATGAACACTGACATGGGACGAGGGCTTAGTACCCCTCTTTATATTAGATGGCGGCGCCCCTACCCGTATTAAATGTATTCATTATCACAATTCATGAGTATTTGAAATATGATTTTTCATCGGACATCTGCTTGACTGATTAAGTGGAAAATAGCAAAAAATATGAACTCTGTACTTTACTGAGTATACTTAACCACTTGGTTGTTTCACTTGAGAAAAAAAAAATGCAGAATAACGAGTAGCGGGAACTTTCACACAAATTTAGCATAAGACAATTTGTATGAATTGGTTTGAAAATTCATCACTTGTAGACTCTTTCTAAATTACAGGGAAAATTTCTTTATCAAAATGGGTATAAAATTCCCGGTCATATTTCAATCATGAGTAACTTCTGAACAATTCCAACAAATAAACCTATTGGTAATTGCTTTGCAAAACAGCACCCACTATCTTATTGCTCAAATCAGTAATCCCTATCCATACATTTGTGTATTGTATGTAGGCTACACAAACAGCTTCTTTTCAAGCTTTCATGCTGCCAATATATTTCTGTCTTATACTGTCATAAGCGCTAAACAACTTTCTTGCATTAATCTAATTACTGTTTTGGAAGCTTAAGGGTACCGGTACATTTAAATTAAATGTATTATGTTAATCTCACAACCTTATCTTGCTCATCGAAAACGCAGGTTCACTATACTGGTACTTACTTTCATGGCCTTAAGATTGTTACATTTTCAGCAGCTATATTTAAGTGTAAATCTTTAACGATTATGTAACAGTTTTAAAGTTCCGTATTGCAAATCAATTTTTCATAAACTTATTTAACTCTATATGCTTTCACATACGTTTATTATATCAAATACGTTATATTGTTACTTTTCTCTGCAAATACACTAGTTTTGTAAAGTATAGTTCCAGTGACACATCAATTCGTTGTTTTAAACACCAATTGTCCCCTTTGTCTGTAGCAGTCTTTTGCTTTTTGGATTAAGTATAACTTTTAGGGTCTGTTATGACCGAAAGGTGCAAAGTGTTATAAATACATCGCGGGCTAGACGCAGTGCATCTTCACATGACAACTTCATGTTGTGCTAATGAAAATGGATGATGTCAGATAACCCCTTTCCTATATTTAAAGGTACCTTCGATTAATTGTTACTTTAATACTGACATGATTTAAGCAAAGCTACTTATAAGTTAATGTGTAATGTTAAACAGCGTTATAGGCCTACCATATGCCATAATATTATTCCAGTCGAATCTTTATCATGACCATGAGTTAGGAAACTTTCCGTAAGCAGCTTCGCTTTAATCATATCAGTATCAAAGAAAAAATTGAACGACATTACCTTCAAATATAGGAAAATGCTATTCTTCGTGACAATTGTTTAACAAATGTTATCTCAAGTTTAGTTGAGTTTCCTAAAACTATTAGAAATGTGGTCCACATTTATAGTAAAACTGTCGATACATACAGTGTAGAAATAAGTGCTAGATCAGTCCTAAGAAAGTTTCACGTGCTGTTTCGCAAACATTTAGCAAACTAATTCTTCTATTTACGTTTTACTAAACTGTTCTGATAGATTATCAAATTGAATAGTATAACCTATAATCCCTGCCATAAATGTGTAGCATATATTCCGCAAACTGCAATTATTCAAAGGCCATATATCGTGTTAACGTGAAGCTAAAACACATAATACAGCCCAACGTTTCTGATTGGTCGGAAAATTTACACAATCACCGACAAGCCAATGATTTACCGCAACGAAAAATTTATTTAGGATTTGGTGAAAGGTCAAGCAATTTTCTTAAGACGAAATTCCCTCTTTAAATAATCCCTGCCTTCATTCCACTGATTAATCTACACACGACATCTTGGAATAATGTTCATACGGTAGGTTTTTTTCAAAATATCAAAATAGAACAATATCATAAAACTCCAATAATTCGTTCCTATTTTACAGTTATTTGAAAGGTATGTGGAATTATAGTTTGTTTTGTTTATCTAAAATTTAATTTTTCTTATTTTATGAGCTTTGTCTGTTCCTGTGAAAGTTTCAGTTGCAATTTTCGAGGTTTAATTTTATGCATACCTAGTCTTTAAACTTAATTTATCTGCATTCGTTGTAGAATTTATTTTATTATGAAACTTTGTCGCTTTAGTGCAGCTAATGTGAAAAGTATTGATACTGTCTCAGTCTTAAATCATATACCTCAAACTTTGCTTAAATCTTTAAAATTTAGCAAACCTAAAACAACCTCGAAAGTGTTTTTGTCTTTTTTGACTTCAAGTAATGTTATTCTAGCATCAAGTTTAGCTCAATTTTGTCAGTAGGCATTGGTGGCTCTAAGAGATTTTAGGTGGAAGAGCAAAACATGGTTTAAGCAGAAATGAACATTTTAATTATACATGTAATTTAATACTAAAATACAATGATTAGCCAATCTTTGGTTTGTTTGGGGGAGTGTACCGTTTTTCCATATGACGAGCCGCCCATGTCAGTGGGCCTTATACAGAGCTTTAGTAATTACGATCTTTACTTCGGTACAATGTTCCTAAGAACTTTCACTTCAAGTTTGTTTTTATTTCATGAAAACGGGCAAATTAAGCATTGGATTTAGGCAAAATTTCTTTGCGTCTATATCGTTTAAATGTTTAAATAAAAAATAAAAACATGAGAACAATATACTTTACCTCACTGCGAGTCACAATGGTTCTAATCAAACGTTTTTCATTTGTCCCAAATCCTTTCATAGCGGAATTGAGTACATCAGCAAAGTATTCAACAGGATTTCTAGCGTACGAGACTGCAGTAAATATAATAAACAATGATGACATCAGGTGATGATAGCAGTGAGTAAATAACATACGGATATGCAGAGTTTCCCCTGTGCTCAGCCTTAGAGATTTTGGTTATTTTATATACCATACTATTTAAGGATTAGAAAGGAAAGAAGCACACCCTTTGGGTTCTAGGGGATGAATAAAACGGTCGAGTATCTGAACATTGCTATTATAAGCAATTGCGAGGAACATCTTCACACATTTGTTGCAATTTTAAGCAATACTGTAGTTCCATGCATCATTATATCTATAATTTTCTCTTGGGACTTTTTTGTGTTAACAATTTGGACAACTGATTTTTTTTTGCAAATGCTAGACAACTATCTAAAACATAAATGTTCTTGAATCTGTGAAAACTTTCATCATATTCATTACATATGGCTAATTCATTAATAAAAACATTTTATCATGAATTATCAAATTTTATAAAATCAAAAAGATTAATTAAAAGATTAACATCTAAAATTGTATATCCTTACCAGATGTCAACAGATTTGGATGACTATACTTTGAGCCCACTATATTCAAAAACATTTTATGATAATCATATAGTGATTGCAAAGATTTTATTCGTTCTATATGCTTAGAAATACATGAAACACTCACTGATATTAAGATAAGCATCTGCAACGTTCCTGACATTTCTCCTCTTACAGACTCTTCTATTGTCTTTCCTGCGATCTGTTAAACATCGAAGATGAAAAAATAAGAATTTTTGAAAGAGGTGTCAGTGAACTCATAAAGATGACTCCTTGATGCTTTCTACTCAGCCTGTTTGTAGTCTAGTTGGGATGAAGTGACAAAAAAGACTCATATGTTGAAATTACTGAATGATGGTTTCAATTTGTCTTTTTTGATAGAAACCAGACAACAGTACATTTTAATCATTTGAAATAAGCACAGAAAAGTGAAAGGATACTTCGTGTCCAAGAAAGCATACTGCAATGAATTGTTAGCACAGTAGCATTTAGTATAATGTAGGTGCTTAGCAAGTAAACGTACGAAACTCTTCTATTGTCGGTAAAATAGAGTTTTTTCATGAAGATTGTCTTATGGCATAGAGGCGTGTTGGTTAAAAAACAAAACCACCACAGACAATAATACCATTTAAACAACAGTGTAATATATGCCAAACAGAGAAAAAGATTATCATTAATGAAAATTACATGGATAATTCCCAACAAAAACACACGGAGTTTTTCTGTCATCAAGGAAAAGGGGGTGTTAAAACAACAGTACAAAAGAGAAGGCAAATTTTACTAAGAATAACTACAATGATTTTTACTAGGCAGTATAACGTTCATTTGAATCCTCTCGACGTGCTATATACGTCATCGATGCCAAACCAGAAATCAATTTTGTAGTGGACATAAGTTTTTAGAACATGTGTGGATACCAAAAAAATTGTTTTTGCAATTCAGTTAGTTAATGGAACTTTGTTTTAAGTTAGCATACTCATATGCCAGATATATCATGATACGACAGAGAAACATTACATATCACTATAAGGCCTATATGAAGATAAATATAAATATTAAAGCTAACATAAATGAATTGTTCAAACTAAAGTTGTGTATATGTATATGCCTGTCAGGGCAAACAATGACAGTCTATGGACCTTTTAAATTCTGCATCAAAATTTCCGGAAAACTAATTGCAATAATGTCATATGGCCGAAATTCACATATCCATAATGGCGCAATAGTATACTGGAAGAATCTTATCGACCAATCAAATGCTGGGAGATTATTGGCCGTCTCAACAATTCACACACGGCATGGAACCAAGTGTATAAAAAAAAATGCTTTCAAACGCACACATCACTTGTGCGTTAAACATGAAGGTAATACGTGCACGCATGATTAGTTTAGTTAGATAACAAAGGAAAAATTCCCCAGCAGTTGATTGGTCGAAGTACTAAAGAAATCACGCTCGGCTAAAATGGTTTGAAAAGGTCTATACTTTAAGGAATACCTCTTCAAATTTTGCAAACATAGCCCGAAGGTGAGTCCAGCTTCTTGTCGCCATGACACGTTGGAATTCAGATTCATCTGTTCCAGCATTATCGTCTCCTGCCTGTTGGTTGAAACCTAAACTTATTTAACTAGATAGGCATCTTACATTATTTCTATTACATATTAAATTATTTCACTCAGTATTATTTAAAATCTATAACTGATTGATCAAATTGTTCTCAACTGATTTTTCCCCATATTGTTGGCCTAAATTATTCAACACAGTTATGGTATTTTATACCATTACTAAAACAAGGTTTTTTACATCATCAGTATATATATATATATATATATATATATATATATATATATATATATATATATATATATATATATATATATATATATATATATATATATATATATATATATATATATATATATATATATATATATATATATATATATATATATATATATATATATATATATACATATATATATATATATATATATATATATATATATATATATATATATATATATATATATATATATATATATATATATATATATATATATATATATATATATATATATATATATATATATATATATATATATATATATATATATATATATATATTCACATATATATATATATATATATTACTGTTGCCTTTCAAAAGCAATTTATATTACATACGCACTGACATGTCATATACGCCTTCATTTATTGTCAAAAACTGATAAACTGTACACTCAATACAATACCTTAAATTGGAGATCTTAATTCTTAAATATAAAGCGTTAATTCTTAAATCTTCTTCTTCTTTAGTTGTCTGTTATGGTGCAGTGGTGGTATTAGTTTGGAATTTCTTTGGGGTGATGAACCCGTCTTAGTCTGTCATCTTGTTCTGTTAAGTAAACTATATGATATGTACAATAAGAGGTATGTTTTATATTATAAATACTATAATGACCACTTTCGTGAAATTGAATGTATAGTTGATCATTCCTTCTTTGTTTCAAGCTAGTAAATTGAGGGTTTGGTGTCGCCCTTTTGAATCATATAAATAAAAATGGTAAATTTTAATGAAACGTCCGTACCTGAAATATGGCATTTGCGTCTTCTTCAACTTTTGCAGCATTTACTTCCTTGGATTCATCGCGAGCACCCTGCAGAATAAGTAGATCAGGCATTTGATAAAATCTGTAAATTGATTGTGTATTGCCTCCTTTATCTCTATATATAATATCATTTTTTTCATCCTGACCTTCCCTTTATTCGTTCATCATCTCAATGTACCATTCTTAAAATAAATGACATTTATTAAACACTATAGCAAAGATGGATTTTGAGTCAGATAAGAATGTTTTGTGCAATAGGCCTATATCACCAGCTATTTTTCTGAAAAGCTTACAAAGACTTTGATATTTTACTAGTATCTGATTAAAAATATAAAAATGTATGGTTGGTATTTTAAGTAATTAACGAGTTAAAGGCAGTTTTAGATTTCGTTAGTTCTTTACATGGAGGCTTAGTGACAATGGTTAAAACGGAAACTATTTCAAAGTACACACTCATAGAAAAGGCGATTTCCTTTAAAGCCAACTACTTTGTTTTTTGATTAAGAAATTAAAGGAATTACATAAATATGTAATGCTTCATATCATTAACTGACGGTAAGTATTGAAGTTATACGATTCATTCGTAGTTTTATATATCACAAGAAGCAACCCATCTTACGATTTGTAATTAAAATCTCATTTAAATGATATTTGAATGGCAAAATTCACTGGGTCCACACTGAAAACAAGTTCAATGTGACTTACGCGTGCATGCTTTCCTTGATATGTGCCTAAATGTGTGAACTAAACTAAACTAAATTTTGAAGGAAGATCATTTAAATTCGTCCAATTTTCATTGGCCATGTCAGTTATGTCAGATCAAAAGAGTTACTCACGCAATACATTGATACAAGAGGTTAAAGGAGCACTAGACCGAAAATTGTTCTCGGTTTTGCGAATTTTACGGATATATTATTCACAACAGATCGATAAATTTTAGTCCTCCATGTCCCACAGACGACGTGAGGGCAAATGTTACCTGAATATTTATAGTAAGCAGAAAATTGTTATTCCATTGCGTGATAGATAAGCATTTCATTTTGGGAACCCCTAAAAATACGACCTCACTTTTCGATCTAGTGCTCCTTTTACTAGCTCGTGAAAAGTAATAGTATTACACAATTTTCTAAAACAATATTGATTACACCTCTGCATCTTCAACCATTTGGTCTTATTTGGCCATTAAAACACCTATAACATGACTATCAAACGAAATAACAAATTCACTCACTGTGATTAGTCCTGTCAATAGATATTTCACGCTTCCACTTGTATCTCCCTGAACGTCATGTTCCAAATCTCCATAGCCCGCTTTTCAAAGAAAAAATAAAAATGAATTAATAATGTTTAAAAAAATTAAATAAATAATCGTAAACACAGTTTAACGCAACTAGAAAGTTGATTACAATTTCAAAAGCGCTTAATAATGTTAATAGATTAAATGAAAGATGGGTTGGTTAGATAAGATAAAGTACGAGCTACACGGTCATCTGTCATGGATCCAACAGTGCATGGGGAATATGACTCAATTTTCCAAAGAACTATTTTTATTAAATTTTTCAAAACTTATTATTTTATAACTAATGCATTTGATATCAAAATGTGTAAAATCTATTAAAGTACACAGCTTATCAGACTGATTATATTTTCGAATGAACGTGTAAAATGAGTTACCTAATTCAATTAATTTTCAGTAATGATATCAACGACGATTTTCAAAAAGGATTTGTTTTTTATTCGTGGGATGTATATTGTGTATCCATAAATCACGCAGGACAGTATGACGATTACCCTAATAAATAGAGGCTTTGTAAAGTGTTCCAGTTCCCGGATGGTAAAGTAATCTACAGTTGCGCAATCGGTAAGAAAAGAATACCATATGAATGTCTGTAATATATAGATGAGTTTACTAGACTCAGAACACCTTATTAATGCATACGGATATAAAAATGAAATATCTGAAAAAGATATGGCGTATAAAAGTTTCTTTACCTTCAGCGTAGGC
>JAIGNY010002074.1:185000-220000 GCA_020152595.1 Chiridota heheva
CCGTAATTGTTACTGAAAGATAATGCAAAATTTCCCCCTTTCATGTGTTAATTAACATCCAAATTTCAGATATACGAACTCTCCCTCCGGACTAAAAGGTGTGCAGAAAGAAAGTTATTTATACAATTGTATTATTCGCCATCGTTGTTTTAGCTACATGTCAGCATGTGGTATTATCATAAGTGCTCACCTTTATACTGTCATGTAGGCATGTCGCGTCAAATAAGGCAAAAGGCTGCATCAGGGCTAAGACAGCATATTCGAAAGTCTTTTTCAGCTCACTTTTCAAGTCCTTGATTAAGTCCTATACAACAGAATGAAAGTATTAGGAGTTTGTAATACGTATCAAGGAATTTATCATTGTGACAGTTTCTTCATATTTCTTCAGCCAAAATTTTTTCTGTTCTTATTAACAGATTAGGAAAATGATAAAAAGTACACAGTATGTGTTTAAGAGCTGATCAACTGATCAATCCCTTTTCAAAATTTATGACCATAGATAAAGGTTCAACATCAAGTGCATCACAAAATATACTACGTTTAAGAACGTCATATATTAATAATATATACAGTTGAGCTACTAAGCGTATCAAGATGCGTGACAGGGGATCATGTTCTTTGCGTGTACAGATATCTCCATATTTGAAACAATTCCAACTTGTGGTATGAAACAGTTTATGTGCACCTTGATGTTTGTATGTTAATTACAACCACCTGACAACAGATTAATTGACGTTAAAATGTAGTTAGAATCATAGGCGGGGAAACCGGGGGTACAGGGGCACGTCCCCCCCCTCCTTCCCGCTCTCACACACACACTTTTCTCAAAAGTTTAAAGAGAGCCCTTAAGTTTTTCAGAGGAAAAAAGTCCCTTTTTTTTGAGGGAAAATGGCCCTTTTTCAGAAGAAAAAGTGCCCTTTTAAAGAGGACAAGTAGAGGACGTTTTTTTAGAGCAGGAACCTGCCCTTTTATTTAATAAAAACGTGTTCTTTAGAGACTATATATCTGACCTTTTTATGAAAGAAAGTAATACAAACATCGTCTGAAAAAGACTAAAATTTTGATGCGCATACTGGCATACACTTTTCTGAATTCTCCCAATATAGACAAAATTGGGGCCCAACACCCCAACATATTGGACTTTTTCATACTTAAAAAAGGCTTACATCTGCTTTTACCTTTGTTTTCCCAGATTATAACTTATAAAAACTAACTCTTTAAAATAGGCTGATGGAGCCTTTCTAAGTGTACGAGCCACCCAATTTTCATACGGGGCAAGTTTGAAATGAGTCATGCAGGGCAAAACTTACTATTTAAACCTGGGCCATTGTCAGTACATAAACTTACATGCCCTTCCCCATCTCCTTTGTAAAGTTTAAAAGGTGCCCCTTTACATTTACAGAGATAATGAAAACAAGTGTTATTCAAAATATTGAAATATATTTCATTTCCATTATTATAATTGATCTGTTTATTGACAGATTGAGGAAAGTAACACAAACATCAAGCAAAACACCCCAAAATGCACTCGTGGGCCGCCTTTAATTTGTGTTCTGGAAAAAACATACAATGGGGACTCTTGCCACTAACCTGCTAACTCGCTGAAGACCGTGGGTGTGAATTTGCGCCATCTGGTCTAATTTATACTTATATACCAAATTACATTTATTCTCAGCAATAAAGTGATGGCCTGCTGAATAATTCTAAGGATTCCTTATTTGCTTTTCACATTATTTTAGACGTTAAATATATTCCGATTCATGATCAATACAATTGACTAATCATTATCTGTAAGTCTAAATTTTTCCAATTTGAAAATCTATGATCTATAAATTTTCCAATTTTTTCAGATTTTGGTATAAAATTGTTCTATTTTACCAAATTTTGGACCAAAATATCTTGAAATTTTGAAGCTGTAAATAAAAAGATAAAACGAAGGGAAGATAGGTCCTCAGTAATTTTCGAACCAATAAAAAGTTTTGGACTGATAGAAAATTTATGGTGGGGTTGGGGGTTAGGGGTGAGGGAGGGTTGACTCTGTAAAGCTATACAGCTGTTCTTTGAAATACGTCCGTTGGAAAGTGCCCAGTTCCAAACATCATCCGCCGCCTCTCGTTAAAACTGTACAACACTTAAGGGAATATACTTATCACGAATACTTCGAAAGAAAATCAATTGAAAACAGAAACGATCCAGTCCATGACTGCAAAACAGGTTTCATTACATACTCTTCCAAACGCAGCCTTATAATGTGCGATTATCTCTAGTCGCTGGTTGTTGGAACGGTTTACAAGTGTATAGATAATTGCTTGTTCGTCTGTCCCTGGAAAGATATGATTGAAATAATATATTACTACATATTCACGTTTTCATACTGCAAAAATCTTATTTTTCTTCTGAAATGAAATGTGATTATATATTCACGTTTTACTACAATTAGCATATTAATTTTTCTTCTTACAAAACCGTCTACTTATTTATCTGTTCATCAGTCAATGCAAAAACTGACAAGAATTACTTAATATTGATGATCATTTTGTTAATTCTTATCTACGGTAGCTCCATTAAAAGAAGCAGGGGTAGATTTTACAGCTTAATGACCATCAACAAATGCATTGGTCAAATAAATTAATTATTTAATCCACGGACACTAGCCCCATGCACAGGGCGATAGATAGCCTTTCTCCTTCCCTTTATCATACGGATGCAACAGGGCGTATAAGTAGCCTCCGTTACACGAGGCGAGGCAAGAAATAAGTGGCGGCGTAGCCACTATACGATCTTGGTCGTGCCTAGATTGGAAAAGGTCAGTAACCGACCTACGCCATCACAACCACATCACAACCACATCACACATGCATGATGAAGGGAAAAGTTCCACCGAAGACCACCATTACTAATTTATGAAATGTCACCCCTGACTCCCGGTTGGTAGGTTAAATCGGAAAATTATTAACATAAAATTGAAAATAAAGGTAAAATTGAAGGAAAATTTAATTGGTAAAATTATTGGAAATTTTGATAAAATTTGGTGACATTTCTCAAAAATGAAGGAAAATTTCCACAAATTTAGAAGATTTCCCGAAAAGTGAAGAGTATTTTAAAGCTTGTTAAGTAACGCAACTGTTTCATGACAAGTAACAACCAGAAATTGGCCAAACTTAGTAGTCAGTACGCTATTGACTAAAGCAAATTAAGAGTGATATTTTTCAGATCGAAAAATTAAGTCAAAATATATATATCTCAAAGAAAGACTTTCGGACTAAAGGAATTTCCGAATGAAACGGCGAATTTAAAGGCTGATATCGTGTTAACATGGATAGTAATATACAATAAAACTAATCGTTTCTGAATGGTCATACACAAATACTGACAACCAATCAATAACCGCCGCGGAACTGACTAGCACACTGTATATACATAACACACAATACATGCAGTATACGCATTTAATAGATACATCCACAACCGGATGTGACGTGGTATATGAACATTGCAATTTTACAAATTTTACTGACAGACTGAGGCGTGATTCCTCTTTAAAAAAAAAGAAATTTTGTGAACAGGATGATACATTAATAGCAAACAATATTGCTGATTGATAAAAACTACTTTGGTTGTAAGGGAAGATTTTTGGGGTTAAGGCAGAACTGCATGATGAACAAGGACTTTTCCATACATTTTGAAGGTATGTTAATAATCCAAACATCGGTGAGCTACTTTGATCACCTCATTCTTTCTCCCTGAATTCCCATAAAAAAGCATTGTATGATGACTACATTTCTCTGAGAGAAAACGCAAGAGTAACAAACCTTATGCATTGTCGTAGTCAAGTTGTGATTTTTTTTTTTTTTTTGGGGAGGGGGATTTTTATTGTGGGAAGAATTCAATTTGGGGAACTGGTCACGCCACTGGCATGGTAACAATATAGATAAAGAAAGTTATATAATAATCAATTCTGATTAATTTCTGGATGAAAAGATTAGAAAAACATGATATGAAAGAATGAGAGGATATCGTGCAATAACCAAGGACAGTGCATTACTTCCTTGGGACAACTAAGAAATCGAGTTACTACAGCACGAGCTCTTAAATTGAATAATAAAGTTAATTACATTACGTGGAAAACAGGACAAATATCTGCAAGTGAAAAGAAGTAGATGATTTCTGACTTGGGATTATGTGTATGTGCAGTGTGCATCATTGCTTAAAAAATTATCTGGGCGATATACTTCACTCACCCATTCCTTTCATGGCTTTCCGTAAGATGGTGGCATCCTTATCTTTGTTGAAATTATCGCTTGCTACGACGGTCGGCTGAAGAAAATTAGATATGAATTGTTTCATTTTGATTAAAGTTACCCTTTTTGCGTCATAGGGATCACATGAAGATTGTGTTAAAAACTTAAAAATCGTTGGTTTTTAATTGCGCATCTCTGACGAACGACATAAAACTCTCAGACGATCGCATTGTTTTTTAAAAAGGGACTCATTCTGAATCCAAGAATCTGATTCAAACACCCTATAGGGAATGACAACATTATTGTAACTTTGCCCCAGCTAAACATTTAAGAGCCCTTTAAAATATGGAATTATTACAGGATATTATCCTACCCCTGATCAACCGTTTCCAATATTTCTTTGCATTTTTCAACGGGTTCTTTTTAATAGAATCTCTAGTGAGAAGGGGCATCCATTTAAATTGTCAAACGTGCCTTACCCTTTGTCAGATAAAGGAGATACTAAAACAACAAATTGTAATTTTGTTTTTGAAATCAAAATGAAACAGAATGAAATTCGAAATGCACCTTTGAATAAAAAAGGTATCGTAGCTTTCAAAAAAGAGAACCTGCCCTAACCTCACCTGTTCTCCATACATGAATGATATGTCTACCCTGATCCATGGACATATGGATCTTGAAAGAGCAATCAACATTAATGTGATAATTTTATTCTGGAGTCTCTAGAATATTCGAATATACTTTTCGTGCACATGGTGGTATTGTAAACATTTAATGTGATTGTTTAAATCTGAAACGTTAGTTCCTAATGACACTTGTTTAAAAGATTAGACCTGTTTTATGTAAATATTTTCATGGCAAACATTACATCCCCACTTTAAGATGGGGCCAAATGCCAATTAAATTCAAGGAAAGTATCGTCCCAGAAATAATTTAGAAGGTGCACGCAGGCGTGTGCTAATAACGTCACTTCCGGTTTTGAATTTTCCCTATTGATTGCGATAAATTAGTGAAGTTATCGATAACACACGTAGGCATCTATGTTCCGTCCGGCGAAAGTGTGATCAATAACATGGCAGATATCTTACAATCAACAAGGAAAATTTAAAACAGGAAGTGACGTTGACAGCTCAGCGGCGTTCATTTCTTAATTTATATAAGGGACGATACCTTTCCTTTAAACATAAAACACAATAATTAGAAAACCTGTAATTGATCAAAGACAAAAACTCGTTTAACATAAAAGTCTATACCGTAGCTCAAATTATAGTGGTTATCACATACAGACATACAACTGCTGTTATCAGTTATAGTTATATAATACTAATGACTGAATGATGAAGAACTATCTTCAACAGAATACAATTTTAAATTCAAATAAACCCCGAAGAACAGCCATATTTCATCCGTGATTTTGAAAACGTTGTGAGCTGATGAAAATTTCATTAATCTCACACTGTATTTTTATATACAAAAAATTCAGAAGGAATGTTTTCTTGTATGCACACACTGACAGATCAGTTAACGTAATTTTCTACAATCTTGCATTTGTGATGGCATTAAAATTACCTTGGACCGCTTTTTACTCCTTTGCATGTCAAAATGTGGTACAGACTAAAAAAATTAATGAAAATATATTTACTCCTCGTCAATATATTTGCTTTGTTTAAAATAAATAACGAATCTCATAAACGGTCTGGCATCCAAATGTGAGGGCTTCTGACTGATTTTATTACAAGACTTTTATATAGATAAAAAAGAAAAACGCGGAAAATTCAAAGGTACTCTATACACATAATACACTGATGCATGAGCGGGATTTGCTTACAGAAAGTGGGGGAAATGGTAGGCAAGGGGGTGGTGCAAAACCACACAAAATCATGCTAATATACAAAAAAATCACCATTCAAAAGATACAAATTAGGAAAAAAAGTGTGCGTGTGGGTGGGGTAGGGAGGGGGAAGGGGAGGGGGGGGGGTGAGTTCCCCCATTTCCCCCTAAAATCCCGCCGATGTACGGAAGCCTTTTGGATTTCTTTTAAAAGGTAGTACAAAGCCTTTTGTTCCATTCGTGTTATACAAAAATGAGGTGTGAGCAGACGAGTGTTTCAGTCTACTCTTCAGAGTTCGAGTCCAAATCTGAGACCGCCAAAAACGACAATCGACTCCCAAAACAAGGAATACTGGTATTCTGAGGAGATACCTGTATATATCCATTATGGAATAAAGAGATCCAAGAACCAAATTGATTGGTTATCGACACCTTTTGGTATGTTGTATGTATGTATGTATGTATGTATGTATGTATGTATGTATGTATGTATGTATGTATGTATGTATGTATGTATGTATGTATGTATGTATGTATGTATGTATGTATGTATGTATGTATGTATGTATGTATGTATGTATGTATGTATCGATATATGTATGTATGTATGTATGTATGTATGTATGTATGTATGTATGTATGTGATATATGTATGTATATGTAGGTAGGTATGTGTGTATGTATGTATGTCTGTATGCATGTATGTATGCATGCATGTATGTATATATGTGTATGTGTGTATGTATGTATGTATGTGTGTGTATGTGTGTACGTGTACGTATGTATGTATGTATGTATGTGTGTATGTATATGTGTGTATGTATGTATGCATGTACTGTATGTACATGTAGGCATGTATGTATATATGTATGTATTTGTGACGCTTTGCTTGTAAACGCGATATCTCATGAACAGTACATCTATGCCATGTCATAATTGACACATAGATGATCATGACCCATAGATGGTCCCTGTTGTATTTAGTATCGATATCGTACATATTAAGGAGTTGGCGCGGCAAAATGTAAAAATCCTTAAAGCCTCATATTTTGATAGCCATATATCTGTTGTGCTTCTTCTTTGGCATATATATGGTGGTAGGATTGCCCATCTTATAAAATATGTTCAAAATTGCTGATGTAAATTGTGGGCGGGCATAATGTGGTTTTACTGAAAACAGCTAGTACACCCGGTATCTCGTGAACATACATCAGCGGCATGTCAAATTTGGCATAATTGATTAATCATAGCTCAAAGATGGTCCCTATTGTTTTTAGTGTCAATATTATACATATTAATGAGTGGGTGGAGCTTAGTGCAAATATCTTGAACTTTTCAAACCTTTGCCAGTTTAGCGTTTTATGTGGCATTTGTATGTCTTTAGAAATGTGTGCACATGCTTATGTTGCTAAAATGTCATATTAAACTAATTTAATTAATTTTCAAAAAAAAATATATACATATATCTTGACTCCACCCACAACCTGTGAATTTGTATTCAATCAATCTGTCATACTTTTGAGAATTACAACGCTTTCGTAAGCCTAAGTTCCTTTGTTTATTGTCTGTAATTGCATTATTGTTCTCCCAGGACAAAGACTAGATGAATTAATAGACATTGGTAAGACTGTCACCTTTGAAGTGCATTCTCTTTCAATGCTGAACAATTGCAACAGTTGCAAAGTATGTTTCACGGGTTGGTCATCATTAGTGACTTTGTATAATTATCTAAAAGCCTAAAAGAAACAAATACTGGTCTAGTGGTCCGAATGGCATTGCCAACTTAGATGTCCCTGGTTTAATTCCCGGCGGGTCTTCATCCATCAGTTCTTCACAGCTGGATTATCTCTATATAACCTTAACTGTTGAAGACTGGATGCAAAAATATCTATCTATATTTTAAAACTTAGTGTAAAAACTTTTCAATTTAAAACACAAGATATTTATAGTGTATTAGCACCTACTGTACAAATCACAGATTCCCACAACTAGCAGACTAGTGGAAAAATTATCATCAAAGAGTCATTCGCACAGATTTGTCTCAAAGAAAACCAGACTCTTTTCTGTGAGGGAGAGGGGATCATGAAACAATAAAATGGGGGTGAGAGCAGTATTGATATTAGTGAGGGTTGGAGGAATTTCCTCTCCTTTATTACAAATCCCCCTTTAATAAATTATGAAGAGGGAATTTGCTATTGCTTGGAATCAAGCCCCAACGGCAACTTAAAATTATTCCCCCACGACAACTTGAAATTAAGCTCCATTCAGCTTAAAATTAAGCCCCGCGCAGTTTGGAATTAATCCCCGCACAGCTTGGAATTAATCTCCCGATATATTTCATGACTTCACCCATATCCCTCACGCTCAATAAATATTCATTGCATTTTAAATACGCTCGATGCCTTCCACCTGTCAAATTTTTGTATTCAAACTTTTCCACGCAGTTACAAATTCCTGAAGTTACAGATAAATGTCTCTATTATGCAAATCTTGTATTCATTCAGATGATGCATTCATACATGGTTGATTATCATTAGCAGATAATCTGGCTGTTTAATTATCTATTGGTCTCCAAAATTTATAACATCTCCGAACAAATAATTGTTTCAACAAAATATTTTGATTTTGTCTTATATAAAATCTGGACTATTATACTTTTATTATGAAATAAGTAAATGCAATTTTTTTCCTCATAGACGTACCCCTCCCATGCACCCACACACGCACTTTAAGGTGATACTTTAAAAGTTCAGAATATTCTTTGACCCAATGGGTTTCTCTTAGTCCCCCCTTCCCCCATCCACACTTACTATAACTGTTTAAGGTGATATTTTAAGGTTCAGAATCAAGAGTTTATTAAGAGCTTTTAAGCCATGTGGATGACGATGAATTCCCCTCTCCCCTCCAATGAAAAAATAGGACTTTTTAATTCATGAAAAGGAAAAAAAAAAATCTGCTTTTCTTCCACGGTCGTCTAATGTAAAATTACTTCAATTATATGATTAAAATATTCAATATCTTCCTGTTTGGAGAGGAAGGAGCCATGCTGACTTGAATTTCAAAATGAGTCTCACTGGGGGCTATGACAGATGATCTCAATATCCTCAGATATTAATTATAATGTAAGGAGTGACATTTAAAAAGAGTCCATAAAATAACGTTACCATTCCACCTTCACTACAACAGCTTCTAAAAAAAAAGGCATCGGAACCACACAATCGTTTAATTTCTGGTTTATAATCTGTATGATGTCGAGGGACCCTGGTGCCTGGAAACTGCAGTGGACAGTTGTGTAGAAGCGATAGGCGAGGATCGGGCAGATCCTCCTAGCCACAATTAAAAGAAATATATTCTCCATATTTTTTAGTGTAACGAAAATACATCCCTTTACCTGCAATGTTCATGGCTACTAACTAATGATGATTCTTTAATACATGAAATAATTAAAATGAATTATATGCATTAAAATAAAGACATAAACAAAGTAAACATACCTCCATTGGTTTTACTTGAGAAATTGGAATTTGAAAATGTACACTCTTAAAAAGTTGACTGTAACCGGCAGTATACTAACGTCCAACGTCCACAACAACTGATTTGTACTTTAATCACGATGTACAAATTCAGTCATTCAATTTAAACTTCGTATTAGCATATTAGCAGTCTAGTTAATATAACTCCTAAATCAACACTTTAATCGCCTTGGATTTCTATCTTAAGATGATATGATAGATACTTGTGAGGTTCATCAGTTTTTTGTTTTCTCTTTCTTCAGTCAGTATACGTACTCAGAGGACTTATCAACTGGCATAACTGGCTGAACAGATTGTTCTTAATCTTGTTGATGTTTTAAATTCTTCACTCAGCTGTTAAATAGTCTTGGCATAATTTAAGTTTGTTGAGTACACCTCTTTAACTATTTAAACGAATGCGTTAGATTTCAGACACAACCCATCTGCCTATATCAATACACAAGCATTAGAAGACAGAAAATTTCAAAACGAAATGATAAGCTAGTAATTAACAAAAGTAAGAAAGAACCTTTGACGAATCTTTTGCACATACACAGTATACCTTCTAGCTTGGAAAACTATATTTAAGATAAATCGGCCAGTCCACATTGGAAGTATTGAGTAGTTCGTATTGAGTAATATTTTCTATTCGCCGCCATGCGAATAAATAATATTGTGCAAGGCCTTTCTGTTCATACCAGTTTTGTTCGACCCATGGGTCGTAAAGTGTGTGGGGAAATCGGTACCTTCTGATTGATGCGTAAGGCAAATCTTCGGAACATTGTTACCTTTTCTGAATAGCTGGAAGAACCTACAACAGTATACAAGCTGGGAAAACAATCTTAAACAGTTAGATATTTTCATTGAAGCAACTTAATTTATTTCCTTAATCCTTTTAAAATTCATCAAACAGTTAAAACCACTACAAACAAGGAATACAATCAAAGTACTGATGGGTTCCATTCATATTTATCATTTTTGTAATTGACATCATTTGATTTTATAGGCCAATTTTTGTGTTAACATGAAGATTATAACAATTTAGCAATACAATTTGAATAATCTGGTTTAAACATTGTCTCAAATCATGACAAGACAATCAGTAATTGGTTGGGAATGCCAGACACCACTGGGGCTAATACTTTAATTCCCACTTCATGTTTGTGACTCCCAAGCTTCCAGAACAGTACAGTGCACCCTCAGAATGTCTCATCATATACTCGTTATAATGGTCCGCCCATTATCACACACACTTGTACAGTTGTATTCGATTCACAATGACTCAGACCGCTGTACGGTGTATTTACATATACCCGTGTGTGTATGAATCACAGTATGAAAATTGTCATATCGTTTCGCCACAGAGAGATTTTTCGAGAAAAATCCACCATTACACATTGAAAAACTTTCTCAGATCTTTTCAGTTTGTGCGATTATAAAGTAAGGATCATTTTGGCAATTTTTTAATGCAAAACGTTTCTTAAGAAGAATTCTAAGAAAAAGTTTGCTCGGCTCGCTGCAAATTTGTGTAATTTTTGTTATATACACAACGATGTTCATTTATTTCTTAGTTATAGTCTATTTTAAGAAAGAACTCTCTTTTTTTTTTTATATCATGCCTTGCAGATCAAGATTGATATTATTCTAATATAAAAAATATATCATCAAAAAATATGTCATCATTTAATCATTCAAAATACAATAAAATGGTATATTCTATGTTGTTCGTGTACACATTACAAAGTATATGATTTGTTAGAAATATCAGTTTGTCTATGCATTACGCCACGGCAATTTTCCTATCCTTTCGCCTTTCTAGACTGCTAGAGGTTTAGCATTGTCATCCCGAAAAAAAAGGAGAAAAAAAGCTTCTTCACAACCCGAAAATTGTCCTCACACTTTACATGGGTTTCTTCTTTTTTTGATAAAACGAAGAAAAAAAAATACATCAAGAACTGTAGAAAACTCTTTTTTTTTTTAAATCAAAGAAAGGTATCGTAGACTACTTTGTTATTGCGAAACACGACCAAAAAAAGAAGGAATTAAAGTTTTGCAAAGTTGTTCAACTTCCGGTCAGTTCTGACAAGTATAAGTCTTCGAACAAGTTCGAACCCATTAATAAAAATCATACCGAGGGTATCGTTTCTTGGTTAGATCTTCGATTGTTACTTTCCATAGATATAAAGCTTTTACTAGGATTGGGACGATTGCGACCCACAAATTCAATCTTGAATTGGGGGAGTTCCTTTCTCATTTTTGATCTTATTTAATAAGTATTTCCACCATAGAGTTTCCATGTAAGAGCTTTATCTGATGCAGATTCTTGCTTGTGTTCATATTCTTAGCAACATATTATTTTGCAATATCGTTCAGATGAAAGCTTTCACCTGACGAAGTTAGAAAGGAGTTTAGAATTGCCAGAATACCAGGGATTAAGAAACAAAAATGGATACAAAATATTAAGATAATCTGTCCCATACAGGAGGATATAAAATGAAAGGCAGACTGGTAAGAGGAGATTCAATAATCTGAACGACCTGCATATATGATGAAACCAGAAAATCAAAAGAAACGTTTAAAGGGTAGCATTGCTCATTGCCTTTTAAAAAGATTTTTATTGGAGAGGGGGAATACACAAAATGAAGCTTTTTGACCAATTTTCGACACATAACTCATAATATCTCCCCTTCCCCTCCCCTAACTCGAAATTTGCTTATTTTATTTCCGCGGTAATTTCCTTCTTTAATTATCAGAAAATTTTGCTCATTATTGGGAATTTTGTGGCCAATTTTGGGGTAATTTTTTCATTTCCGGACAATTTTCTTTAATTTTAGGAACATTTTCTTCCATTTTCGGGAAATTTGTTTCCTTCTAAAGAAAATGCACTCTTAAATTTTGTTTGGCTATTAATATTAGGGACTAAATTGGGACCAAACTCGAGCAGAGAGTGGGGGAACTGCTCAACTCTGGGCCACTTTGCTGAGTGGGGGTTAGCATAGTGTGTTCAAAAAAGAACCTGCCATTGCTACTTTGCTTTATTCCGACTAGTATGTTTTGTTCTTACTTCCTGTTGTTTTCTGATGTCCAGTATTGAAGATTTACTCATACGCGGAATGGTCTTTCTCTGCACTCCTGTGAAGCTCTAAGAACATACATCCTGGTTTTCCTTCCGTCGATGAGCAAATATGTCAAATTGAAAAACAAGTTTAGTGAACAGGTAAAATGTACATTAACCAGTCGCGTTGGACTACACAGCTTTATGACTGTATGGTTGGGATGTAAAGCATAAGATTTTCCGGCAAATAACGTATTGGAATATTAAACTGCATGTTAGAGGATTAGTTCCAGAGGCGGCCGAAATTGTTTAAATCTGTGAGTATGTGTGTGTGTGTTGGGGCACATAAGGGGAACTTTGCAACTTTCATATTTTGAAAGCATAGCACAGCAGTATAGCTTTATAGGGTCAAATTTCTCCCTCCCATCCCCCAATGGAAAATTTCAAACATGTCTAAAGTTTATTTGTCTAAAATTACTGGTCACCCATTTTCCATTCTTTTTTAAATTTACAGCTTCAAATATTGAAGATGTTCTGGTAAAATAGAACAAATTTATACCAAAATCTACAAAAAGTTGGTAACTTTAGCCACTGTATATTGAGGCACTTTTCAACACTTTAAGAAAAAAAGGGGCGGGCACGTCCGTCTATGACAATGGCACGGGTCTACATCGTAAGTTTTGACATTCATGGGCCCTATTTCAAAATTGCTTCACTAACTTTTAATTAAGGGTGGCTCGCACATTCTAGAAAGGCCCTATTTCAAACATTTTTTTGCAAGTTACGAACGGGGAAAACAAAGGTATAGGCTAATCTAATTGCTTTTTAAGAAGGAAACAATCCAATGTGGGGCTGCTGGGCCCTCAGCGTTGTTTTTCGGGAAAATGTGAAATAAAATATATGCGCGCAAAGTACGTAATAATTCACAATTTTTTCTCGCAGTGGGCGGTAAATGCTGAAAGGACACCTTTTCTTCTGAAAAGGGGCACTTTTCCTCCCTGAAAAAGGCAAATTTTAAACTTTTGAAAAAAGTGGGACATGTCTCTCCCGTACCCCCATTTCCGCCGCCTGTGTATTTGTCGTTCTCTAAAGCGGGGGGGGGGATTTTTTTAAATTAAGTTGAATGTAGACATGTACATTGCAAAGTTTTGAGAGGGCTTCTCAATCATTTGATCGTCATCAGGTCATGGAGTGGGTATATAATCTCAACAGGCAACAGGCAGACAGGTATGAAACACCGTGGCAAATGGCTCCCACCCCAATCTATATACAAAACGTAACTCTAACTCCAGATTAACCCCGTTTGATTAAATTAATCTACGACATAAAAAGGCTGGTTATATCCCCTTCTGATGTCATCAAATGAGAATACCCATGCAAATTCATCTTAATAATACAGATAAATTTGATAAAGTACAATAAAAGAAACAGATCGGTGAAAAACCAAGTTAATACCTTATTCCTACAAGAAGTTATTGAATTTTAAAGATATTTCTTGTCTGCGTAAAAGAGATTGTTGGTCTTAAGTCACCATTATGCTGTCATAACAGCGCATCTGTACCATTCTTTATTTTTTCTTTGAAAATTAATTTCGTATTTTCTTAATTATCAGGAACATTTTTTTCTCAAAAATGATCATTAATAAATATAATAGAATAGAATTTACAATAATGTTTTTTAATGTGTTCTTGTAACTTATAATTTGATTATGAAAAATTGGATAGTAATTTTTAAAGAAATACATAAAGATTATTACAGCAAGTGCTGTGATGTTATCATGATCACTCAGTACAAAATTCTAATGGGGACAAGAAAAAATCTTTAAAGTTTAATAACTTCTTCTAGGAATGAGATATCAACATGATTTGTTACGAATCTGTTTCCTAAATTACGCTTTATCAGATACATAAAAATAAAATTATATGGAATATTCCTTTAAGGATGCAGGTATCCCCGTTTTTGATTACCGTGCGTTTCTCCGTCATGACAGTGCTGAGACAACATCTGAATATAAAACTCATGCACTCACTTCCATTCTGAAGCTTTAAAGGAGACATAAAGTCTGACATAATCCTTATTTATATGATAGAATTTAAAATAACAAATATTCTGACCAAGTTTCATAACTCCCGAAGCAATCTAACACATTTATTGTAATTGTTATAACTTTAATACTACTAGTAAATAGTACCATGGGAGCCGCCATTTTGATTCGAAAACAAGCAGATTATGATGTCATCAGCCCAGCAGGATGTTGGAATGCTTTGTATTTCTTTATAATCTACCGCAAGTTAACTAGTTTATAAAAAATTGTTTTTCTTGTATAAAGGTCAAGGAAATTTTGTGTGCTTATATGAAATGTCGAAAACATGCTGATTAAAACTTTGTGCCACATCATTTTGAAATAAAAACGTTAATCACATTTATAAAGAAATTAATTATTATCCGTATGTCCATGTTGGGAAAATTATATCATATCATACACAATATCTAAAGACAGAACTGAAAACTTAAAACATGAATAACTTGAGATAGTAATAAGATTTTTACTTGCTGTTTTGGAGTGTTAGTTAAGATTTGTATCCTCCATCATAGGAAATAATGATTATATCCTGACTTTATGTCTCCTTTAATTTCGTGATTCACCATCTTGAACATATATATGTATACTTAAAGGTGCATATAATTTCGTAGTTGTCTCACAAATTTTCAACAGTGTAACTATTGGCATAATTGGTGGGACCGGTGGGGAATAAAAAGGAAAATACTTCACTGGTGGGTGCTTAATCTGAAGGAAAGTCAGTAAGGTAAGGTGTCCAACCGTGACATTTTATTGTCAACATACAAAAGTAAGGTACCGTTTAATAAACATTAATTACGTTATAAAGTTTAAAACAAAATGGAGGTGCTTGCCTCCCCCTCCCCCCTCCCTCGTGGCGTCAGTAGACCCTTTTGATTAAAGGGGAGGGGATTACAAATTTACCGACTAAAGAGTTCGACGCTACCGACAAAAATATATTCCACATTCAGGGCCCCCATAACATCGAAAATTTTGAAAAGCAAAAAATAAAAGGTCATCGGTCCAAAATCGACGAACAAGTCCCATAAATTTCATTTTTTCAATCTGTTTGGAAAAGTTTTCATCGGAACTAGATTTACTGACAGGTCTTCAATTTTACCGACAGTTTTACTGAAAGTGGGGTTGTAACACCCACATACACCCGGTATTTACGCCACCTACCCCCATTAACCCCCCCCCCACACACACACACCATTCTCCCGTGGCTGTGTCAATGCACCAGGTTATATCGCTCAAAATCCCGCAGACCCAGGGTACAGTGAAGGAAATGGCACAACTGAAGTCCTGGTGCCCGTGGGAAAATGGACGCCTGGGCACCATACAACATAGCTCATCATAGCTAGCCCAGGCTGCTCCTAATACCGATCGTGGAGTTTAACCACGTGCCATTTTCACTCTTGTATTGTGCTACATTATAGGCTGCAAACTAGCAAATCGAATTGGGTTTATAAAGTCAGGTCATGCATGTTTTAGTATACAACGGATCATTATAGATTCATTGCTAACATATCGGCTGATCGGCTAGACAAGAAATCACGGTGAACGTTTTTTCCCGTCTGATTTGGCGCGTATTGCTGCAGTAGTCTGGTGGTTGCCAGTATAGTAACTTATACCATGGAGCTATGTTGTACATTTCGTAATGTTAAAACAATAACTAAACTTCACCGCCAAATTGATTAACGAGATGTTTGTTTTATTTTACATCAGATAAAAAAAATGTATATCTAGAGTGTGTAGAGGTTTAAAGCTCACTTGTCATATATAGTTTAACTTCAGATGCCCTTTACCTTCAGGTGGGTTTACGGCAAATTATTAACAATATCATCGCTTTGAATAAATAGCGTCATTGGTGATTCATTAATTAAAGTGTGATGAAGGCGAAAAAATGAGGAATATGCAAATATTTCACAATCACAGCTTATTACACAATTACACAACAATCTAAATGAATTAAGTTAACTGTTAAGCATGTCTTGATGTATCTCTTTGCACTTGGGGAGGGGAGAGGACTGGGGGTGGACTCATCTTCTCTCCAGGAGCAAATCTCAGGTTCGACCAAATCCGAGGAGAAAATGTATAGGAGTGGAATTTGATTCATTAGCAAGGTCCTTGCATTGTCTCTATTATCTTTTTAAATTGTTGGTGACTGCTGGCCTGCGCTTCAAAAATCCCCCCTCCTTTTTTTTACCCCCGTTCCCTCCCTCCCCTCCCCCCCCCCCCACCACCACCAGTTTGTGGTGCTTGGCCCCTGTGAGGTAACAAAGAGTATGGTTAAAGTTTCACTTAGTGTCCCTGTCAATGCAGATATATAACGATGGACTAGAGGCGTGGGAAGTTGCACCCCACCCCCCACCCCTACTTCTTTCAAGGTTGCATGTTTTCTTTCCAGTTGGGAGAAATGTTAGTTCAAAATTGTTTAAAATATTGACAAATTTTGGCAAGATTTCTCGAAATTTCATGCAAATTGAAAAATATCCCGAAAAGTGAAGAAAAGTGATTTCCATAAAATTAATGAAATGAAATGTAACAAGATTTCCGGAATATAAAGAAAATTGTATGAATAAATTATATAACTGAAACACCGCAAAAAAGCAAAATGTACTTGCTGTAATTGACACATTACATGCACATCTATACTGATGAATATTATTTCACAAATATATATAAAATATAATATATATATATATATATATATATATATATATATATATATATATATATATATATATATATATATATATATATATATATATATATATATATATATATATATATATACATATATATATATATATATATATATATATATATATATATATATATATATATATATATATATATATATATATATATATATATATATATATATATATATATATAAATTTTTATTAATTTATATGTATATATATATGTATATATATATATATATATATATATATATATATATATATATATATATATATATATATATATATATGTATACATATATATATATATATATATATATATATATCTATATTTATATATATATATATATATATATATATATATATATATATATATATATATATATATATATAATATATATATATATATATATATATATATATATATATATATATATATATATATATATATATATATATATATATATATATATATATATATATATATATATATATATATATATATATATATATATATATATATATATATATATATATATATATATATATATATATATATATATATATATATAAATATATATATATATATATATATGTCAATAAATTTGTTGCCGTCATGCAGTCATAAGCTTATCCGACCCTAAAACAAGCAAGTGTTGAACGTAAAAAGTGTAGTGTTTATATTAAGTACAAGCAGGTATGAAAAAATGTGACTTTATTTGTATGGCCTAGTATAATATTTGAAACTAAGGAGTGTGAGAGAGAAGCCTAAATAAATTGACTGAACAGCGAGCATATTTATACTTGAGTAATTTTCTCTGGAATATACCATTCACACGAGCAGGATTTACCAGTTTACCTTTTGAGAGAAATTTAGAAAATTTATGACGGTATCAATATTTCGCTCAACCGTAAACCAAATACATTGTCCTTGAAACCTGGAGTTTTTTCTGTAAATTTGATAATGTGTAAATAATCATTGTGAAAAGGCACTTTGCACAAACTGGTTCTGTAAATAGTGACTAGTATAACCCCACATCTGTAAACAAAAAGTACCAGTAATGAACCAAGCCTTGCATGTTTGCAGGTTTTCTTTGCTTTCGATCACAATGCAGCTTTAACAAGATCAGTAATAGACATGGACTTTAGAAAGACTAATGGTTTATTGGTTATTAATTAAATCTCATATCCTGCAGCGTTGCACGAGTCTTAGTCCATTGCGACCACTCCTTTTGGCACTTCGATTCAACACGCACCTTTTTTTTTTTGGGTGTAATTTTAGAGAAACTTTGACATACAAATCCTGCAATCATGGGTGATGTTGCTGAGGTAAGTTCTTAAACTGTTAAAACCACGAGCAAAATGAATTACGTTCGCTATGGAGGACTAGGAGTATGGCGGGCTAGGAGATTAAATGTGTACTTCCTCTTATGTATGTCTATTCTTTATTGTTATGCACACTAGTCTTGCATTATGTTAGGGATAGGACAAGAGTTTTGTTCTTATGATAGTTTATTGACACTACAGGACACACTTTATATAAGGTTTGGTGTCCACATGGTCCTACCGAAGGATGGTGCGTCAATGATGTTTTATCAATCAGCACCTCCTATCCCCGCCCTTAACTAAGGTTTTTCCTATTTACGTAGTTAAATTGGGGCTTTTATTCTTTTAGCGATGCTTCTTATAGTATAAATTATCCTTCAACTTATTCAGGGCCTAAAGGGCCTTTTAATGGCTCTACATACTACTATTGTTTCATTTTGCAATCGATCCCCAAATATGTAACAATATGAGGGGAAGTGGGTATATGGTTAGGATATCATTGCTTGGTGTGTGTGTGTGTGTGTCAGGGGGAATAGAAAGTCGAATGAAGCACTAATGCGAAGATAATGATAAAATTATGAGGTATGAATATTCATGGCCTATCATTTCTCAATGATACATCCGACATTTGCTTCATTAAAGATATGCCAATATTGTACCCCAACATCTACGACATTGCGACTGCGCCCTCACTCAATACTTCTTAAATGGTGTATACGCTATGTCAAGCTTCAAACATTCCCGGAATAAATTCTGTACGTACGTACATACAGTGTATGCATAATTGTACACTGTATGTGTGGATTGTGGGGGCAGTGATGCGTGAATTTCGGTGGCCTTGAGATGTTTAATTTCCAACATGTGGAAAATCAGAACATTGCTAAAGTAAGGGCGCAAACCTCTCATGAAGCTGGCACACGTAGGTTAACTTTATTTTGTCTTTGGCATTTGGATTTAATGCAGACATGGGCAGATGGATAAATACATATCATATCAAAGTTTGATATATAAAGCATTTTATCTTCCTTCTTTCGAAGTGTCTAACAGTCTAAAGAACTAAGAGGAAGTTACAGGAAGGATTTGAAGCACTTTATCAGACTACTGCGCAAATAACAGGATAATGATACAATTATGATCTTATCATCAGTTCATATCTATCATGGGCAGAGGGCAACAACTCAGTGAGCTTATATTGGAAGAAAACATGCTATAAACCATGAAAATGGCCAAACATTTCATCCAAATTGGTGAAAATTGATTATTTACGACAATTTGAGTCTTAAAACTTGACTGTAATAAAATTCCTCATGTTAACTATTGTTTTTCCACCGTTCGTTGAATGGGAGCACCTAAATATGACATACCCCCTCTGTAAAATTTTGTTTGGGTATAACTGGCAGGTTTCTCATAATCTTGCATATCATACCGAACTTTGATATGTAAAATATTTCATCTTCATGCTATTTAAGGGCCTTGCTGCTTAATTTGAACAATGGGGATGTATAATAGAAGGCCATGAAGCACTATACCAGACTGCTGCGCAGACTGGCAGAAAAGGACAATTATAAGATTATGATGTTATCTTAAATTCATATTCATTAACTTTCTTTTCTTAATGATACTTCCGTCATTTCTTTCATCATAGAAGGTGACAAAAAAAAACTAATTATATTTTGGCTTTGGAATTAAAACCAGGCATGAGTATGTGTAAGGGTCAACTGCATACCAATCAAGCTTTGATATGTAAAGCGAACTTTGATATGTAAAGCATGTTATCTTCATGCTATGCCTTATCTGCTTACATGAACAATAAGGAAGTACTACTGAAGAAAGGCCTGGGATCCAACGAAGTTCTTGTTAATTCAGTTCATGTATATGAATATCATTTATTCTCTTCAACATTTAACATTACTCAAAGTTTTTCAGAAATATTTAGCATTGTTTTTGAAATTGTAAATTGCATGAAATTTGAATATGATCTCTTAAACTTCAAAAAGCCTATTTCTGTAACATCATATCATCTATTGATGCAGAATATTTTTACGTCATAATTTGAGGATGAAATTTATTTGAAAATCAAAAATATGTTCTTAAGTGGTAAGGTTGTGAAAAACCGAATTAACTCTGAATAAAGATCAATTACAATGAAATTAGTAGTGCATATGGTATACGTCACTCACATGCATTATCAACAAAATTGTAAAATAAATTTATAATATTTATTTGCTACTTAATTTGTAATTTTGATTTGTTGAAGGCTTGTTTTTCTTAGGCTACTGTACTGTGATAACATGCAATCAGTTCTGTGGACGGTAGGGACACTGTACCTATTCCACCCATGGCGTCAATTATAGGATTTTTTCTAGAATAGATAGACTGAAAATGGACATTTTAGTCAAACTGACCTTTAATTTGAACTTCCCCCTTGAGCAAATTGAAATTTGGTTTTGGACGCAAAACATCTAAATGATTAGATAATGTCCCCATGAAAAGTTTGAAAAAAGAACTTGAGTTTTAAATTAACTTTTCTTTATTACCAAAGGTGATCACAGAGTAAGGTCTCAATGTCTCCCACTGTAGAAAGTATTGCAAACGTGTTTACACAAGCTTTTTATTATCTCTCCGCAGTTCATAATCAAGTACAGGATGGCCCGTGCAGCCATGGAGCTGTTTGTGAGTATACAACATGGTATCTTAAAGGATTACTTCAGTGGTTAATCGAATTGATCTTATATGAAAGAGGACTTAAAAAGAAACAAAAGAATTCATTTCGTTAAGATATATCAAAGTTTAAAGCTCTGTCTTATCGGTATACAAATTACATTTGAATTATTTTCTCCCTAACTTTCTTAAGGTTGTAAATTAAAATTACCTATGTTTTACTACCTTCATGACATATTCAATTATCTTTAAGCTACAAAATCGCAGGACAAAATATGATATAATACATAAAAACTTTGAGGAATCTGAGACTGTGACGTTACAGCTAGTCTGATTTCAGTCGTTAATTTACAAATGATGCCAAACTTTAAACTTAATATCTTCTTAGCGATATAAGATATTTGAATTCTTTCGTTACATTTTGTTTCGTTTGAGTTCCTCTTTTCTATAAGATGGACTTGCGACACAAGCTAAAACTAAGTCATTACTTCATCTTCAGCAAACGCATAAATGTTATTGTTGTAATCAAGTCTAAATTGTCATTCTTTAATGGGATAGCATAGAAATTGAACTTCACTAAATCAGTTCTTGAGAAGAAAAAAACATTTCCAACATTTTGTATCAATGTCCAGCATTGGATGCTTTCGGGACATTAACCTTGCTGTGCTATGCTAAGTACAATAGTTCCTATAGCTGTTTCATTTTGAAGTTGATAAAAACGGTATGTCGATGTTGTCGATAATAAGCTTCAAACATAATCGCTTTCTTCTATGTCATGTTATTGCCGACGTCTGATGATGATAATGATTAAGATTATAACTTAAGATAGTAATTAAATATGTGGAGAGAGGGTTTAGTAGAGATGATGGTCATAATGATGAAGATTATTGCAACTTTGTAACTTCTGATAATGATACCATATGCACCATCAATCGATATGTTGATGTTCATAACAATTACAATCAAGTATGATATTGACCTGTTGACCATAGCTGTGATGGTGGTGACAATGATGATGATGACAACGATGATGATTGCGATCACAATCAGACAATGATAATTCAAATTATAATACCTACGACCTGACGACGAAGGCAGTGATTACGGTCATGATGCATGGCAACGAGAATATTAATGATGGTGGTGAGGTAAGATGTGTACGGTAATTAACTTAGATGGGTATGGTCATGACATGATATTGTAGATGATTATTACACAAGTGAGTCAAACCGTAATGTCATGGTTTCTCATTTAGGCCACCATTCTTGCCTGGGAGGAGTTTGATGCTGAAGCAGATGCAGTCGCTCTCAATGATGCAATGAAAGGAATGGGTAAGCACACAGCATATTCATATATTATTTACATACGTATACATGATATTGATTATATATTTTTGAATAATTACAACCAATGTGAAGCACAATGGCCTAGTGGTTGGTTTGGAAGGTACTGGGTTCGATTCCCGGCCAGGCCAGTGTGTTGTGTCCTTAAGCAAGACACTTTATCTTCATTGTTTCAGTCCACCCAGCTGTAATGGGTACCTGTGAGGGCAGTGACAGTTCTATGTGTTTGGAGCCCGGCGCCTGTATATGGCTGCTGATAAAACGGGCTTGTGACTCGGGAGTGAGAAAGTTTTCAGGAGAGTTAAGGCCCAGTGACCAGGGTAATAATTGTAAAGCGCTTTGATACAGTCTATGACAGTCTAAAATTAATGGTATTATGAAGTCTGATGTCAATTCAAGAGATCACTCATCCATCAGACATGCTTAATCTGTTATCAAATAAACATGAAATACATACAACCCCGGCATTTATGAGAACAAACAATGTTGTTGAAAACGCTATATCGAGATTGATCAACATGAAGGTCGTTATGTCTTACAGTTTGGATAAAAGTTTAACACATTCGTAAGTACTCAGCAGCCAAGGTTTACACTGGGTTATATTTCATCTGAGATAATACCATTTGTTGTTCAAAGCATGAAAATAATGAGGTCCAATCTGAAACGTTAATATTTTAGATCTGTAGAACAGCACCGCTCTTCAGAACTTAAAGGAGCACGTAAAAGTGAGGGCGTAATTTTAGGGGGTCCCCAAAAATCAAATGCTTATCTGGCACACAACGGTATGGCAATTTTCTGGTTAATATGAAAATTCAAGTGACCTTTTCCCTCATGTCGTTTGTGGACTATGAAGGCATAAAGTTTATCAATCTGTTGTGGACAATATATCTGTGAAATTTGCAAAAACGAGCCCTCTCACTTTTCGGTCTAGTGCTCCTTTAATATAAATTTATTCAAATACTTTCTAGCGAAAAGGAAAACCTTTTAAAAATTCACATTTCAATCTCCGGTTTAATTCTTTCTGAAGTTTGAAGTCATGAGATGTCACCGTTACGACAGTACAAATATTTGAAAATATTTCCGGACCCGAATTTAAGAAAAGTCACGTAAGCTTGTGATATAGGGAATAATTCATCTTTCATACTGAAGTGTTGAAAAGAAAAACCGTGTTTATCACATAATGCAAACTTTGCAGTATTTGCGGTGCAATTTACAAATGCAAATTCTAGCTTTTTGTTGAAAACTATGCCATAGGCTGATGGGTCAAAGTTAGTCTTCAAAAAGGATAAGCTTGGTTTTCGTTTATTGCATTAAACAAGCTTGTCAGGAACAAATACTGCTATATGCACTTTATTTTATTTTATGAAACCATGACTTATAGGCCAATTAAGGTGCATGCTACTGTATTTTCATGTTTTTTCTGACAATTTGTCGGGATTCAAGTACTAGAAAGTCTACTTGATAAGTAGATTTTCGTAATATACATTTCCCTGCATGCATTATCCGTGCCATTATGCAGTCCCCACGGTGGGCCTAGTTTAAAGTATTCATCCAAATAGAGCAAGTTTAACCCGAACGTGAACTATGTTTGACTTCTTTCCAGGTACTGACGAAGATGTCGTTGTTGACATATTGACCAACAGAAACAATGAACAGCGCCAAGAAATTAAAGACAAATTTACCTCATGCTTTGGAAAGGTAGGATGATCAAGCCGTGGATTTGTTTTATATTTCAAATTAATCACCAATTTTGCAATTAACCGCAAAGAAGGACACCTTTGAAAGAAATATGGACAAGTAGCAACAACCAGAGCTTAATTGCAAGAAAGTATGGTATAAACCATGGAAATGGAGACAAGCCTCCTCAAAATTGACCACCTTGGAGAATTTTGAATTATAATGCCTTATTATGATTATATGCAAAATCTCCTTAAAATATAAGTTCAGTGGTCAAGCAAGTTTATCTCATATGAGAGGATTTCAAACAAAAAAATAGTAAAGAAAGCATTCAAACATCTTATTAGATTAAGGAGATATCTAAGTTTAAAGTTTGGTATCATTTGTGTAGAAACGACTGAAATCAGACTAGTTGTGATGTCATAGCCTCAGATTCCTCAAAAGCTTTATGTATTCTGTCATATTTTGTTCTGCGAGTAGTAAAACTGAAGTAAGAAAGGATATTTATAATATACCACCTAAAAATAGTTCAAGGAAAAATGATTTAAATAGTTAAAAATTTAAAGTTAAAACACTTTCTTTAAAATACATTAACAATAGTTAAGAATGTGAGGAATAAGACTCAAACTTTCCATATAGACTTACTACACCAGTCATTTCTACACAGATAAGACACAGCTTTAAACTTGAATATCTTCTTACCAGAATAAGATTTTTGAACGCTTTTTTTATCATTTTGTTTCTTTTGAAGTTCTTTCATATAAGATGGACTTGCTTGACCCTTGATCTTATCCTTTAAAATGTGATAGTTCACAAACAGAAGACCTATGATTTTCCTTATTGTTTCTCAATTCTTTCTCCAACATCTTTGAAACTGAATGGTAGCAGATGATAGTACCAAGAAGTGCTAATAATCTCCATCAAACCCTCAGTCAAACAGCCAAACGATTTACAGTGACAGAAATTCACAACAGAATGTGTAGCCTACATTAAACATTTGTAATTGTCTTCTCTTTCATATATCACAAGTACAAGTTTTGCATAAATTTGTCAAACTTTGATTAGCCTGTTAGCCATACATGCCATAGGGCCTAGCTCGGAAACTCCATGCTTTTGATGTACTTATCAAGACTATTTTGTTCAGAATATAAGGCTTTTTGGTGAATATAAAATCTCAACGTCAATTGAGTCATATTTTTTTTTTTTTTTTTTAACTGTCCCCCATTGTGTCAATTGCTTCTGTGATCACGAGAGCTTCCTCTACTATGATGTGATATTAGCCTTTTATTAAAATTCAAACAAGTAACTGATGCTCAAATTGCTTTACTTTCATAGCATAATGCATCTGAATTAAGATTGATGATTGTTTTATAATTCTTTGATTTAAAGTTGCTCAAGTTAGCAAATCCTTTGTTCGAGGACCGCTAAAGAATGGTTAATCATTAAAAGCGTGTATCTCTTTTCTTGGAATATACATATACCTTGAGCATATACATTGAAATACTATCAGATTATTGACCTTTTCAAACCGATTTTAGCCGAGCGATATTTCTTCAGTACTTCGACGAATCAGCTGCTGGGGGGAACTTTCCCTTTGTCTGTTAGTTACCCGTGTCCAATCAGCTACAGTTCTGTTAGGGGTATTTTGTTAGCAGCAATGCGCGCGCGTATTACCTTCATGTATAACGCACGTATGGAGTGGAGCGTGCGTTTAAAAGCATTTTTTATACGTTCTGTTTCATACCGTGCGTGAATTGTGCAGACGGCCAATATCCCCCCAGCATTTGATTGGTCAATAAGATTCCCCCAGTGTACGATTGGTCCATTATGGACACGTGAATTTTGTCCATGTAACTTTATTTTAATTAGTTTTCCGGAAATTGTCGATCCAGATTTGAAAAGGTCTATAAAGAAGTTTGATAGAGACACATGTATGATTATCGACTTTCAATGTTAAAATTTGTTACAGCACCATTGTCATTGTTTACCAGAATTTCTCATCAATTAAATGCTATCTAAATTTCTAATCACTAAATTACTTTGATTCAATATTTTTATCGTGAAAATCAATTATTTCATTCATAGCCAAGAACTATAGGACAGGAAGCAGGACTCATTTTTTGGGAAGTTGATGATCTGCAATGTAATGGCTGAATGGAAGCTGCCATTTACTGACGTATATAATGCACCACACGTCCTAGTTCAAATGCGTGAAGACAATTTCAAAATAATAATGTCAATATTTTTGAATGTCAAACAAAACTCTACAAACATTTCATGGGTTTAAAGGAGACATTTAGTCTGACATAATCCTAATTTTATATAATAGAATTAAAAATAACAAATGTACTGACCAAGTTTCATAACTTCCGAAGCAATCTAACACTTTTTTTGAATTGATCAAAAACTTTATTACTACTACTTAATAGTACCATGGGAGCTACCATTTTGATTTCAAAACATGGAGATTATGTTATCAGCCCAACAGGATGTTGGAGTGCTTTGTATTTCTTTATAATCTACCTCAAGTTTTCTAGCTGATGAAAAATTGTTTTTCTTTTGTAAGGGTCAAGGAAATTTTTGTGTATACATGAAACTATTAAAACATGCTGATAAAACTTAGTGTCACATCATTTTGGAATACAAACTTTAATCACATTTATAAAGAAATACATTGTAATCCTTATGTCCCTATTGGGGAAATTATGTCATCAGGCACAATATTTCAATACAGAATTGAACAAAATGGCAGCCCCCATGTGGAGAATTTAAACATGAATAACTTGAGATAGGGAAAAGATTTAAACTTGCTGTGTTTGGCAGTTGGTTAAGATTGTTATCCTCTATCAAATAAAATAATGATTGTATCAGACTTTATGTCTCCTTTCAGGAAAATTAGGAAAGTAGAGATTAAATGGACAAATTCGTACTGACTTCTTTTGGCCTGAAAATTTCGACACTTTTACTTGGAAAATGCAAACTAGTTTAAGCTCTTAGATTATCCTTTGTTCTATAAAATCCAGTAAGAATTACTTACCGATCCTTTAAATTACGATCCTGGACTGGAAAAAGGAGGACCTATTCATCTGTTTATATAAATATCAAAATAAACATGAACAGGCTACATTATCAAACACTTTGTTGGGGGAATTCCTGGTCTGCTGGTACAACTGATATCGCAGAAGCGAGACACAATGCAGTTCTACTGCTTGGTTTCTTGTGCAGTTAGGTCCATATACAGATATATGATCCTTCGGAGCATTTAATGGTCGAATGAAGTGAAGAAGCACACTAACCCCTAGCATAATCATTTTATTTTTTGATGTCAGGATCTTGTAGATAAACTGAAGAAAGAATTCCGCGGCAATGTAGAAGAAGTTATCGAAGCTTTGATGGATCCTCCACCAGTCTATGACGCAAAACAGCTGAGGAAAGCAATGAAGGTAAGTTAAAGTCACATCTTATCTGCTTATCACACAAATGAAAATTCCCATGAAAAATGACCATTTTACAGCTTTCTGGGATTTTAACGCTAATTTTTAAGCTGATGTGTGACGTAATAGCGAACAACTCTCTCTCTATTTTCATATGTAAATCTTGTGGGTGTAAGAAACATTCCTCTGATCGATTTTTAGGCGGCGAAAACAGACAATTTCGACGACTGATATAGAGAAAATTTCAGCTGTCTCTCGGTTTTTATATCGACATCAAAATCCTCGAAATGCTATTTTCAAAATCTAAAAACAGTTCTATTCAGAATTTGATGCTCTTTTAAAAGAAAACTAAAACGACATACCATTTATTACGCAAAATACATTTTTCAAATTGACAAGAAGGTTTTTTGTTTGTAAGACTTAAGTACTTGGGTGACCCTTGGATGACTATGCGCTACTTCTGGCACAGTCACCTTTTGTTCTTGAACTTTTGATGTCATTCGTTTTGTGAAGATTTCGTAAAAAGTTGACATTTTAATTTCCCGGAGAAGTACGTATAGGCCTTTATTCTGAGTATTGTGCATCATTTTGTTTGTTAGAGCAGTACAGTAGTTCATTCTCTTGAAAATCCTATGGGAACAATTGAATACTATATATAAGATTAACACTTAAGTGTCAATGGTTTTTATTTATTTTGACATTAGTTATTAGACAGTCATTAATTTGTAGTGGCGGCAATTTCTTTTCAACGTGAGGGGACCAGACAGTGGTGTAGCCAGCCATATAGGCTTTATATAAAGCTTCGTTTTTTAGAGGGGACATAATGATATTCGTCCCTAACACAATTATTGGGAGGACATGCCTTTGTAGCCCGTAATCGCCGCTTATGTTGATTTATGTTTCCTAAACTTTACCTTCAGGGTGTAGGCACAGACGAAGATGTAATCATTGAGATCATGTGTACCAGAATTAATGCGGTAAGTTTAAAAACACTTCCATTCAATAAATCAGGGCTGCTAATCTTCGGCGATCTGGCAGCTGCATGTTGTGTAAGTCGTGTATGCACATAACTGCATAATACTACGGTTTTGAAATCATTTTGAAGTTTTGATCATTTTACGATATTGGTCTATTATTATATATATATATCTATTATTATACATTCACATTAATGACATATTCTTTTATATTTTTCTAGTTGTTTTTGCAATTTTCATGATAATATATGATGTTGAGAATGTTTGTTTCATTTTCTTTACATTTTCAAATCAGGAAATTGAAGCCGTCAAGGAAGCCTACGCTGCAGGTTAAAAACATCTTTTCTCCTTTTCATTTGAGTCGACAATTCAGACATTTTTGGAAATATCTCTATCACTAAATAAAATTTAGATTACATGTAACATGGTATAGGAAATGATGATATCAACAAACAAAAAATGCTTGAATTACAAATATTCATGATGATTACGAAATGATTTAACAATAAAGTTGATTCGAAAAGAAAGTAATATCTGAATATAGAGCTCTTGATTTAGTGATAAAGTAGAAATTAATCAATCACTTGAAAATACCATTCTGCCCAATCCATAGTAATATAAACGTTCCTCATAACAATGGGCTAACAATGGGCTAACAATGGGCTAATGTAATACCTTTTATTTTTATGACAACAGAATTTGAACGTGACTTGACCGAGGACTTGGAAAATGAAACTTCCGGAAACTTCAAGTACCTTCTTGTTTCACTAGCAAATGTAAGTAGCGTTTAAAAGATTTGCATTGCCACCATTTAGGAATAGTGCCGAAACGGTGGATCCTCCCCCCCACCCTCTCCCCTACCTATTCAAAGAGAGGCACATATATAATACATGGGATATAGGGTGTGAGGACTATGCCCCTCAAAACTTCAAATCTAGTCACGACCCTGTTCGAAATTGAAAAAAAACACCGTCTTGTCAGTAACATTCATACTATGCATATTTGATATTTATCTCTTTCGTTGCACGGTATTGTATTCTTTTCATGGTGATTATACTAGTAATAAGGTGTCAGAAATCTAAAAATGAAGATGAAAACAAAATTTTGAATCAAAATCTCAATTCTTAATGTTTATTTTTGGGTGTAATCATCAAAGGCGTATGAATAAGCACAAATAAATTTATGATTTTGATGAAAACTTGTTTGTCTACAACCTGCCAACTTGCCCAAAGTCAATTCACCAAACACATCTTTTGGCTAACTTAATTTCAAAGGGACAAAAATTAAAAGTGGTTGGTAATTTTTAGATAATTAGAAAAATCTAATTCGGCATTTTCATTTTTATTTCTTAATCATGTGTCTTACCATCATAGTTACAAATTAGAGCTGATGTTAAGATTATTATTTGTTTAAACAGGCCGGTCGGGATGAGAGTGATGAAGTTGATGAGGATGCTGCCACTGAAGATGCCCAGGCTCTCTGTGATGTACGTATAGATAACATATCTTTATTTGTTACACCAAATCTAGAGAAATTAACAATACAAAGAACATCGTATTTCAGATGTATCTACAAGTTCCCAGTTACAATTGTTGGTGTCCTTCACCTGCACGGAAGTAGATGAAACTATACAGTATTAAATGTTTTGTTCTCTTGTTTTGCAAACAAATGCATATGAATACATATAAAAGATTGTAAGAGATTAAATATAAAACAAAAATATATATTTTTTAGATTTTAATTGGTAGAATGGTTTCAATAAGTACCAGCTATTGGAAAAGTATCAAAATATGCACTGTTTTACGATCACCTTTAAAATTGTTGCCGTGTTAGATGTGCAAATTTGTTAGATAAATTAATTGATTAACCATAAAGTTACAGTATGGTTTGGTATGGCTCCTTCAAGGAATTACAACACAATAATCAATAAAATGATTATCCCGAAATGAAACATTCTTCATGTACATTTTCAAAACCATAAGACCAACGCCTCCCAAACGTCTTTTTAAAAACAATCTAATCAAAATTTTAAAAATGATTATAGTAGCAAGGAAGATAAGAATATAGCTAGGCTTAATATATATTTTTCTTATCATATTTCATTTGCTCATCGCTTGTCCGTCAAGGCCGGTGAAGATAGATGGGGAACAGATGAAAGTGTATTCAATCGCATTTTGGTGACTCGTAATTATGCCCAACTCCGCTGCATTTTTGATAAGTTCCAAGAGGTAAGAGAGAGAAAGTCAACACATTTGTATCTTTATTGCAAAGAATCAAAGTCCTTCAGAAACGAGAGTAAAACTTAAACATTTTAAATATTCTACACTAGCGCTAATGCTGATACGAGCGCAATATCCATAAATCGTAAATATCAAGGAAATATTGACACATATATTCACATATATATATATATATATATATATATATATATATATATATATATATATATATATATATATATATATATATATATATATATATATATATATATATGTATATATATATATATATATATATATATATATATATATATATATATATATATATATATATATATATATATATATATATATATATATATATATATTTATATATATATAAATATATATATATATATATATATGTATATATATATATATATATATATATATTTATATATATATAATATATATATATATATATATATATATATATATATATATATATATATATATATATATATATTTATATATATATATATATATATATATATATATATATATATATATATATATATATATATATATATATATATATATATATATATATATATATATATATATATATATATATATATATATATATATATATATATATATATATATATATATATATATATATATATATATATATATATATATATGTATGTATGTATATATATATATATATATAGCTCAACTCCAAATCTAAAAGATAAGTTCCATGCATTGGCCATTACAAACAAAACAAAATAGGAAAAAATGACAATGTCTCTAGCCAACAGATTATTTTAAAATCTGTTGGCTAGAGACATTGTATATATATATATATCATGCAATTTTCCAGTGAAGCGGTGAAAAAAAGGGTGAGTGGATAAAGAAGTTTCTTGAATCTGCCATCTTCCGGTTTTAATTATAACGCACTTTTTTTACTTAGGCTGATCGCAAAATCGAAACAAAGTGTCCCTAGCAACCACTCTATGTACAAGGACAATTATCGGAATGATTTATTTACCCAAATGCTTCACACTGATGAAATCCGCTGATTTGCTTTCTATCAAAAAGTGAACACATCTTTTTTCATTTACGTCATTATCGGACTTTGTTTAGCTGTTCGATAGTATATAATGCTTAAAAGTATGACAGCACGATCAGTGGCGGTGCTACAGGGGGCATGGGGACACCCCCCCTCCCCCACGAGATCAGTTTTCCCCCATATGCGGCAAGAATTTTTTGTAAAGTGACATATATTGTCCGATTTATAGGCTTTTGACCCATGAGACAAAGTTGCCCCTCTCTTGCCCCTCATGACCGAAATCTTGGCGCCGCCACTGAGCACGATAGAACACTAAGATAGTCCCACTGATTACATTAATCCGTTATTCTGATCTATGAAATGATAAAACGCTTTAATGACCTATTGAAGAATCGTTTGATTATAATGTATGTTTACTCAAATAAGCTTCAGGCTATCGGCCGATATCAGTACATGCAAACAAACAACAAAAGTGATAGGTGTATGAAAATTTTCTTCATTAGGAGGGGAAGGGGGCACAAAGATACGCTACAACAATGCTAGTTCAATAATACAAAATTGACTTAGTTGAGGGGGACCCATGTAGGTCACTACAACATTGGGTAGCACGTGCCCCTGTGTCCCCCGGTTCCTACGTCTATGCATACAGTAAGTACATGGCTTAAATCGAATTAAGTACACAAAAATGTATTCAATACATTATAAAGAAATTAATTTGTTTCTTAGAAACATAGCATGAAATATGAAATTATTATGACGATTATCGTTACTTTGAATAGATTGCCGGAACTGACATGGAGGATTCAATCAGAGACGAATGCATGGGGGACCTGCAGGACGGTTACTTGGCACTAGGTACAAGAAATTATGAATACATTGTATATGCATAATGTAGATATTCAGATTACAGAAAAAGTTATCCAGCCAGGCATCAAATGTATTGGCGTGTGCATGATATGATAAGCAATATTACCCAGTTAGGGTCAAAATCAATAATTTATAGAAAACATTGGTTGTATGATTGAATGTATCCTATAGGCGTTATGCAGTCCTAGTAGAAATCATATTCGTCACAAAACTTATAATCAACGAAAAGGTTGATTGAAACAACTTTTATTAAAAGCAAATAAAATTACTTGTGATGGAAGATATTGCTTTGATGTAGCCATTACTCATTTCTGCGCTTCTGCGGTCGAAGTTAAAAGAGCCATCCGGCACATATGTTATATCCTTTAAGGTTGGTGCTTTAAAAGTCGTATCTCAGTTGTTATTCAGTTTCATTATTTGTAAAACATACAAAGTTTGAGCTATACACCGTTAAGAATCCATGTGATATCTTATTCCAATAATCTTAGATTGGTATTATCTCTTTTGTAATTTATTTTTTGCATTCCCATCATCTGATCATAGTGAAATCCAGGAACTTCAAAATTCAGGTTTGCTCAGGGCTAGTGTGGTTTGCTCACCCTTCCCACCACACTCTTTTGTTGCAGGCTGGTTAAGAATGACCTAATTCCTATCAATCTTAATCGGCACCATCTTTTTCATCACCCATCATAGTGAAATTCGCCCGTCGTCCCGGCGAGTACTTTGCAGATCGTATGCACGACGCCATGTCTGGAGCAGGAACTAATGATGAGCAACTCATTCGATGCATTGTATCCAGGAGTGAGGTAAGTGACATTTTTATTGATTGATTATAATGTATACATATTGTCCTCACATAAGTTTTCGATATTTTCCTCGGCTGATCCAAGAAAGGAGGGGGAAAGGGGAGCATGGGGTTGGGAGGGACAGGAGTAAGAAAGTCATTCAGCTTGGTGAACACTTTGAAAATGTTTGTCAAATGTTCAGGCAAGTGAACAAGAGTAGAGATTATGAATCTAATTAGATTACATATTTTTTTTAGGACTGATAAATGTTCTTAAAGCAAAACAAGGGCCAGTTCCGCTTTTTCATTACTATTGTAAGGAAGAAGGAAGAGGGGGTAGGAATGGGGATGGGGGTGTCCGGACATCCAACGATCCGCACCAAATTCAGTTAGTCAAAAAATAGCTTTTCGCTATAATTTGTAAGCACTATTTAGATTTGTTTTTAAACTCGCGTATCTGTTTCCAAAGTACACATGGTAGTCTTAACACTAAATAGAATTATCTGAAGGGGTAATGCATGTCGTTTCTTTTCTACAAAATAATATTTACAGATCGCATTATCTAAGAATGATATAGCACTTTGAAGAGCCTCTGATAAGTAAGAATGTGTTGGATTTCCACTGTGGCTAATTCTTTCCATCAGGATAATTATCCCATCACCCACATATACATATATGTTGGGATGAGATATTGTAGTCACTTTGATGTATAGGCAAATAAACGCCTGTACCTCCAACACTAAATGGCCACCCCCTTTATGTTAGGAGTTTTATATGATGACCTTATGTTAGGAGTTAAGGGTCATACGTTTCTGGAACGGAACAAAATTTGGTGATTTTTCCGTCTGTTCGTATGATTTGTGTGTGTGTATGAAGGAAGGAAGGAGGAGGGGGCACGTGTGTGTATGCAACAATTAATTTTGTGTCGCTTTTAACTCAAAAAATGTGATACACACATAAACCAAAATTGGTGGACAATACCCTTGGCCCAGAACTTTTGTCTCCAAGGTTTTGGGATGCAGCTCACAGGTCAAATGGGACAAGTGTTTGGTGATAGCTGTATCTTTTGAAGGAATTACTTAGTATCTCTACAAATTGCATAGGTGAGAAGGGTTTAACATTCTAACAAAAAATAAAAATAATTGGAGGTCAAAGGTCATGATTCAAAGGTCAAATAAGTGCTTTTTTTATGCAAAATTTTGTGCCATTCAAAACTGAAAAAGTACAAGACCTATATCAACCTTATGTTGTAC